>CAUYPK010143165.1:0-24311 GCA_963574355.1 Loris lydekkerianus
TGGTCTTCTGGGTATATATCAAGTAGAGGAATTATAAGATTGAATGGCAGATCTATTTTTAGATCTCTAAGTGTTCTCCAAACATCTTTCCAAAAGGAATGTATTAATTTGCATTCCCACCAGCAGTGTAGAAGTGTTCCCTTTTCTCCACATCCAGTCCAACATCTCTGATCTTGGGATTTGTGATATGGGCTAATCTTACTGGAGTTAGATGACGTCTCAAAGTAGTTTTGATTTGCATTTCTCTGATGATTAAGGATGATGAGCATTTTTTCATATGTCTGTAGGCCATGTGTCTGTCTTCTTCAGAGAAGTTTCTCTTCAAGTCCCTTTCCCAGCCTGTGATGGGATCACTTGTTCTTTTCTTCCTTATATGTTTGAGTTCTCTGTGGATTCTAGTTTTTAAACCTTTGTTGGAGTTATAGCCTGCAAAATTTTTCTCCCATTCTGAGGGCTGTCTGCTTGCTTTATTTACTGTGTTCTTGGCTGAGTAGAAGCTTTTTAGTTTCATCAGGTCCAAGTAGTATATTTTTGAAGCTGCTTCAATTGCCTGGTGGGGCCTCCTCTTAAAATATTCACACAGACCGATTTCTTCAAGAGTTTTCTCTGCACTCTCTTCTAGTATTTTTATAGTTTCATGTCTTAAGTTTAAATCTTTAATCCAGTGAGAGTCTATCTTAGTTAATGGTGAAAGGTGTGCATCCAGTTTCAGTCTTCTATAGGCTGCCAGCCAGTTCACCCTGAACCATTTGTTAAGTAGGAAATCTTTTCCCCACTGAATGTTTTTAATTGGCTTGTCAAGGATCAAATAACAGTAACTAGCTGGGTTCATCTCTTGGTTCTGTATTGTGTTTCATACATCTACCTCTTTGTTTTAGTGTCAGTACCATTCTGTTTTGATTACTATCTATTTATAGTATAGTCTGAAATCTGGTAGGATGATTCCTCCTGCTTTGTTTGTATTTCTGAGTAATGTCTTGGCTATTTATGTTTTTTTCCTGATTTCATATAAATCAAGTATTATTTTTCCAAAATCGTTAAAGTATGGCAGTGGAGCTTTAATAGGGATTTCATTAAAATTGTATACTGCTTGGGTAGTATCTACAATTTAACATTGTTGACTTTTCCTAGCCATGAGCATGGTATGCTTTTGCAATTTTTAACATTTTCAGCTATTTCTTTTCTTAGATTTTCATGGTTCTTCTTATAGAGATTCTTCACATCCTTTGTTAGATAAACTCCCAAATATTTTATTTTCTTTGGCACTACTGTGAATGGAATAGAGTCCTTAACTGTTTTTTCATCTTAATGATTGTTGGCATATATAAAGGCTACGGATTTATGAATGTTGATTTTGTAACCTGAGATGCTGCTGTATTTCTTGATCACTTCTAAGAGTTTTGTAGTAGAATTCCAGATGTTTTTCAGATACAATCATATCATCTGCGAAGAGTGAACGTTTGATTTCTTCTGACCCTATATGGATACTCTTGATAGCCTTTTCTTCCCTAATTTTGATGGATAAAACTTCCAATGCAATGTTAAGGAGCAGTGGTGACAATGGCCAACTTTGTCTGGTTTCTGACTTGAGTAGAAATGATTTTAATTTAACTTCCTTCAATACAATATTGGCTGTGGGTTTGCTGTAGATGGCCTCTATCAGTTAAAGAAATGTACCTTCTATACCAATTTTCTTAAGTGTTCTGATCATGAAGGGATGCTGGATGTTATCAAAAGCTTTTTATGCATCAATTGAGAGAATCCTATAGTATTGTTTTTTTAATTTTTTTATGTGCTGAATTATATTTACAGATTTACGTATTTTGAATAAGCCTTGAGGTCCTGGGATAAAACCGACTTGGTTGTGATGTGTAATTTGTTTGATGTGTTGCTGGATTCTGTTCGTTAGGATTTTGTTGAATATTTTTGCATCTATATTCATTAGTGATATTGATCTATAATTTCTTTCCTTGTTGGGTCTTTTTCTGTTTTGGGGATCAGTGTGATGTTTTGTTCATAGAACATGTTGGGTAGTATCTTTCTTTTTTGTATTTTGGAACATGTTGAGTAATATAGGTACTCATTCCTCTTTAAAGGTTTGGTAGAATTCTGACGTGAAGACATCTGGTCACAGGCTTTTCTTTTTAGGGAGGTTTTGTATAACTGTTGCTATTTCAGACTTGATATGGGCCTGTTCAACATTTTCACTTGATTCTGGCTAAGTCTTGGAAGGTGACGTGCTTCCAAGTATTGGTCAATTTCTTTCAGATTTTCATATTTCTGAGAATAAAGTGTCTTGTGATATTCATTAAAGATTTTTTGAATTTCTGAGGAGTCTGTTGTTATTTCATCTTTGTCGTTTCTGATTAATTAGATTAGAGATTTTATTCTTTTTTTGTCTTGGTTAGGTTATTCCATGGCCTTAAGAGCAGGTCTAACTCAATCTTTGAGAGCAGAGGTTAGTGGCAGAGATGGGAAAATCATTATATCCAGAAAATCCCTAACTCTCATTCCCTGGACTAAGGTGACCTTCACACAAAACATGGCTTCTGGGCAGAGCTGCTTGCATGGAGAACAAAATTCTCAGTCTTACAACACCAAACAATTGTTCTTAGAAAAAGAACACCTCTTTGCCACAAAGAAGGTGATTTGGTCTGTCCTAGCTGGGTTGGCCAAACAGACTGAAAGACAGCTTCCATTGATAGCAATTGTTCTGGTATAACTATACAAAAAGTCCTTCTCATTCTCAAAGGCATCTGGATTTGAACAACAAATCACATGGTCATTTGATACCAGTATATCACAAATTTTATTTCAGGATATCAGAAGCCCTTCCTGATCTACTCAGGAAGATGAAAAACAAGGTAATAATACAATGCAATTTGGCATAGGAGAGAATAAGTGACACCCAATGAAGTACAACTTGGTCACAACAGGAACAGTTAGTTGTAGAACTAATTTCTTCTGAGCCTGACTTCAAATTTTCCACTAGAAAATGTTGTTGGAGGCTGTTTTTGCCTTCTTCATGATGAAGGTGAGAGGAGCAACTAAGGAACCCTTCTTTGCCCCACTGTGTGTACTGTTCTGCTGAATTCTTCTTTTGGAAGAAAGTGAGGGATGATATGCGTTAAGGAAACATATGAACTATTTTTCTCTCCTCTTCATAAGACATCATTTATTTCATATTTTTTAAAGTTATGGGTTATTATGAAAGAACATTTATAGAATACAGAAAATATAGACAGAAAAAAATTATTCAATCCCAGATCCTGGTGGATAGAGAGTCTACTAATAAAAACCTCAAAGTTTGTTTGTTTGTTTGTTTAGAATCATACTTTTTGTCCATATACTCCTCAGAATATCCTTTCTGTTTTTCCCCATTGATCTAAATTGTTAAATATCCTTAAAGCCTCCCTAAACTTTTGTAAGTAGTCTGGTCCATGATAATACCCTTCCCTTTACTGGGTCTCAACCACTCATTTCTTACATGGCATATACTTCTTTGTAGCTTTCTGGTATTCTTTTTTTTTTTTTTTGCAAACTTTTCTCTCTGAGACCCAATTTTTTTCAAATAGTGGAATCTGAGTGTGTACTTCTGTATGTCTTAGCACTTCCACTATGCCTACATGTGGTAAAAGTTTGAGAACCATCTTTTGAATTGTAGCTGATAATTATGATAACCATGGTGATGATACTATTATCAAGTGGGTCTCTAGCTGATTGCTTACTCTTGGAATTCACAATGCCTGCACTTTGATTGTTAGCCTTGACCATATATCTTAAAGAAATTTTAAATCTTGTAAATAATTCTTGTGTCTCCTCATAGAAAATTACATTCAGGCCTACAGCTTCTCAGATACAGAAAGATTTTGACAAATTGCTGCAAATTCCATGGAGAGTTGCTGGATTGATTAAGGGGATGGAGAATTTGATTTATGAGCAAACATTAAAAGAACTAAATATGTAAGGCTGGGCTCCACAGCAATTCTGAGTGGGAATCAGGGATCTGACAACTGTACATTAGTAGCCAGAGGATGAAAACAGCATTGTAAGAAGAACTGCTTAAATTAGAGAAAAGGGACTTTGGTGATACTCGCCAGGGATTTTAATTACTAGGGAATAAATGTCCTGATACATGAATTCAGTGCTTCTCAAACTTTAATGTGCCCACAAATCATGTAGGGAGTTAAAATGCAGATTCTGATTCAGCCAATCTAGGGTGAGCCTGAGATTCCACATGTCTATCTAGCAAGCTCCCAAGTGATGCTGATGTTGCTGGTCCAGACAGCAAACACGATCAAGTCTTTTGTTCTTTTTAGAATTGTATAATTTTGCTTAATTGCCAAGTATAACACGTTTCAAGAATGTAATATTTAGACTAAAGTATTCTGGAACCCTTAAGGAGGCATAAGCCAGCCAAGGAGGGCAGGAAGAGGAATTGTTTCCCCTTCGGGCACCAACTTAGAGCCTGTATGCTGTGATGAGCCACCCAAACTTCATGCTTCTCCCACACTTTCCACTCATGCTAGATGAAAGCATAGGAAAAGGGCTCAGCTACCTCAAATTGGGATTGCAGGCTCTCAGAGTTCCTTTTTGCTTATAAAATAACTGTATTTTGATTAATACTCTTGTGCTTAGTATGGATGGTTTTCAACCCTTTCCTGATTGATTTTAATGCAAGACAGAAAGACATGAGAAGGGAATAGATAAACATGAGGAGTGGGAGGACAACCCAGCTATTTCACACCTAAAAGTGAGATCTAAAGAAAAGAGACTGATTTGCCAAGGTTACCCACCTCCTCGTTGCTGAAATCCAGATTTCCAGATTTTCAAAACAGCATTCTTTCCACTACACCAAACATCCCTCTCTCCTCTCCTAGAAAGCTGCACTGCTCAGATCTTCCTTTGTTTCAGGCTGTAAGTATAGCCAAGGGGCATCCCCCAACCCCCCCCCACTCCCCCCAGCAAGTAACTGATGACCAGTTTTTCTCACTCAAATTATGCTTCATCAGATAACTTAAAGGTAATGTTTCCCATATCAGATCTATTCCCTGAACAGGTGAGTTTCAGTTTCTTTATTATAACCAAAGCAATTAGAATTAGAATTAGAAAGGTGAGCCCAGCTGTTTCCCATCACATAAACAATTCAAGGAGCCTTTGAGTAACTTACTAATTACTAAAAGTGACATCACTTCACCTTCATACACATGATCATCAAATGACCACAGTGAAGACAGTGACCCTCTCCATCTCATCCTACTGTCTCTTGCATTTCCCATTCCTATTTGCACCCAAGATGAGATCTCTGTTACCATAAAGTTTCATGGATCCTATGACCCTTTTGTGTATATCTTCTAATTTAATGCTTAAAATAATCTTTAAGATAAGTACAGCTTTTGCTATTTTCTGTTTTTAGGCTGGAGAAACTGGTTCACTAAAACAGTTAAGATTACACCCAACGTCACACTTAGTCAGGACTTTTGACCCTGACCTTTGGATCTCTGTTTTCTTTGACAATGCACCTCCTTGAAACTCTTGTAGTCTCTGCATAAGACATGTTCAGAACTTGTTACTTTTAACTAATAAAATTGACTTCAGTGAGTCATGATAAAGCATCTATCTTGTTCGTTCTTCTGTGATTTCATGACCTTCATCTCTGTTTTTCTAGTCTTTTTCCCACCTTGTAAAAGTGCATTCAGTAGCAAGTATTAGTGAAGTCCTAATTAAATAGAACCAAAGTGACCAGCTGGCAAACTTAATATTTTTCTCAATTCAGTGGATTACGAGAAAGAAGCAGAAGGCAAGAAAACCAAAATGGAGCAATTTTACTTCAAAAACCCAGTGCAAATCCTAAGGTCATTATAGATTCAATGTGAACTCCTCATTTTCTGTCTCTATCTTTAGTACAGCACACTGAGAATTCATGGCCATTAAGACGTCTCCAAGGCTCTTTAAGATCCCTAGTCTGCAGAGACAAAATCAATCACATTCAATAGGCTGGCCCTACTGAACCATAAAACAAATGTGGACACTGAAACAATACCCAATAGAAAGTTTGACAAAAAGTGTTAATCTGGTTTAGACTTTCCATTACTTAGGAGATAAAACTGACACAATTTTCTACTCCTTCTATGTACCAATTAACTTAGTTTCACTGTCAACTAACTCTCCTATGAGAACTGCAGATATTAAAGTATCCCAATCTCTATCCATTGGAATGAGACTTTGGATCAGTTACACAAAGCCTAGCCTTTTTTTTTTTTGCAGTTTTTGGCTGGGGATGGTTTTGAACTCACCACCTCTGGCATATGGGGCTGGTGCCCTACCCCTTTGAGGCACAGGTGCTACCCAAGTCTAGCCATTTTTTAAGAACCACTTCCTCTTATTCTTAGCTCTATATAAATAATGTCATTTAACTCTTTCCAGCGATCTCAAATTGGCTGTGTGGAAAACAAGTGGCATTGGCATGAAGTAGTACTTTTTTTTTAATATATGTTTGTATACATTATATGACCTTTTAATTAAAGAAGTAGTAGACATCATTTCTAGGATTATTATACATCTTAGCCATCCTTCCATATTTTTCAGACATATCCAAATGGCTACAACCTTTCAAGGCCTTAGAGAGTAAGAAAAATAAAACTAGGCTAGTGTTGTGGGTGGAACACAGTTCCAAACATACAACAGAGCACCTGGGGAAAAGTGACATCAAAGAAGGTGACCAGGACCAAATGAGCAGATAGCAGAACAAGAGATGCTAATTCTGAGGGTGAACCTGAGAGAGTCAAAGGCCATATAAAAATACAAATCCAAAAGTTACCCCCCATACATATGGAAATGATTGATATTAAAATGACAGTTGATACCAAGTATCAGCAAGGACTGATGTAACTGAGGCTCTCCCATAAGGACATAGCTAGGTCAGGAGACTGTTAGGAAGTATCCACTAATGCAACACTTGCTTACCCTTTGAACAGAAATTCCACTAGAGGATGTATTTCTAAAAGAAATGAATGCATGTGGCCACCAAAAGGCATATATTTATAATAACTTAATGTATAATGACCCAAATCAGGAAACAGTCTAAATGTCAATCAAAAAGAAAATGGATTAATAAGTGCTAATATTTCCATAAAGTGGAATGTAATAATTTTTAAAAACCTGATACGTGTAACAACATGGAAGACTTTTATAGAGATTATGTTGAATGAAACAAGCTAGACAAAAAAAAAAAAAAAAAAAAAAAAGATACATTATACAAAGAAATCAGAATAGTGTTTAGGAGTAGGAGGGGGCTACTATTGGACAGGAACATGAGGTAGCCTTCTGGGTCATGATAAATGTTCACATCTTCTGGGTAATAGATACATGGGTGCGTACATATGTCACAACTCACTGAGCTTTATTCATAATGTGAGTGTACTTTACATGATTTACTATGTGTATCACATATTGTTATGTCACAATTTCTTAAGAGTGTCTGAAGGTAACAGTAATTCTAAACACAAAACCTGAGTAGAAATCCACACTCTTATCTTTGCTTAAGGGCTTTCTTTAAAAACTCAAGTCTCAATTTAGGGGGAATAATTTCAGGACTCTTAAAAACAAAGACCCTAGTCACAATGCCTGGAAACAAATGAGTCAGTAAACTCCTGATCGTCACTCTCCTCGGATGGTGTTTTGCTAATGTGCCAAGTTTTTCATGGAACTTAAGTGCATACGAGATAAATGCCTATGTCCAATGAGTATAGCTACAGTAATGGTCTTTCTTATGCATATTATACCTATGTATAATTTTCATTACCAATGCTATTTTTCTTTATTCACTTCATATCTAGTTCCCTTTTTTGCCTGCAGATCAAGGAGTAGGGCACCGGCCCCATATACCAGAGGTGGCAGGCTCAAACCCAGCCCTGGCCAAAAGAATAAAATAAAATAAAATTGTAAGATTTGGTAATTTGCTATGGGAATTCAGGATATTTATGAAATGAATAATGTTCCATTATGTTTTAATCATCTCTTAGATGGGTTTTTATTTTTCATCTGTGGGCTGCAAATTTATTTAAAACATGGTATAGAATAAAATTTAAAAATCTTTAGGAAGGGATGGTGCTACAATAATACTTTACAAAAAAAAAAAAGGAGCTTTGTCTACTTTCCTCTTCTCTTAATTTTTACAATAAAGCTAAACTGACAGCAATTGCTTCACAATGTTGGTAATCTGGGGCTGACTGAGTGAACAAACCAAGCTTTAGAGGGTGGACATGGCTTATGACTAACTTTTCATGGGAAAAAAGTATTCAACTAAACAGATCATTATGATTTTGAGCCACTGATGTTACTTAGAATATTATACTGTTAATTAAAGTGCTATTGATTCAAAATTAATAGGACCTTTCTAACAATAGTGCTAGGAATCTAACACCAATGATAGGCAAAGTATTTTCTTCAGGTAGGTTGGGAAAAAGAGTTATTTCCATTATAAAGCTCATCTTAGAACCACCAGTTGTTTCTGCAAAGGTTTGTCACTTAAAATATCAATATCTTCTCCAAGTCAAAAGCCCATTGAAACCAAATTTCTATTGTCTTATTACTGAAAACACAAAGCATCAGATTCCCTTCTATTTATTGATTTTAAAAATTACAATATTTTAATATTTCTTTACCTGCTAATCACAGTCACAGGATGGTTATTTCAAGTAAATTATTAAAAAAAAAAAAAAAAGAGTAGAGACTAAGCTTGGGTATTTCTGGTGTAGTAGGGTTTCAATCAACCCATGCCTCTGTGTGGCCAGCATGTACTTCATCCACCAACTTCATATGAAATTCTCACTATGTTCCAAACTCTTCCCAGATTGTTAGGGTGCAGTAGAAAGAAGAAACTCATAGTGAAGAGCAGAGAACGGAATTTAGTCAAAGCATGACAGCATTAAGTGTGACTCCAAATCAAGACAAAGAAACAGGGTCAGTTAAGAGACTCTAATTTAGGCTGAAATCTAGTGACAGTTGAGCTGAGATCGGAGGAGTTGTGATGGGTAGAGTACGGGGCAGGGGAACTTTTCAGACAGAGAGGTAGACATAGAGGGAGCTCTGAACTGAAAGGAACATGGAACTTTCAGGGAACTGAAAGAAGGGCAGTGAGACTGTAGAGCAGAGAGTAAGGAAGAAAGTAGAATGAGAAGAAGCTAGGGTGTGCTCAGGAGGCAGGTTGAGGACATTTTTAGGTTCTATTGCAAAGAGACACAATATAAATTAATTAGTTAGTTAGTTAGTTAGTTGAGACAGGGTCTTGTTCTGCCACCCAGCCTGGAGTACAATGGCATGATCACAGCTCACGGCAGCCTTAAACTTCTGGGCTGAAGCAATCCTCTTGCCTCAGCCTCCCGTACAGCTAGGACTACAGGTGTGAACCACCAAGTCTAATTTTTTTAACTTCTTGTAGAGATGGAGTCTTACTTACTATGTTGCCCAGACTGGTCTCAACCTTCTGGCCTCAAATCATCCTTCTGCTTAGCATCTTAAAGTGCTAGGATTGCAGGTGTAAGCTACCATGCCTGCCAGCATAGAGAGGTATTATAAACAGAAAGTTTACAAGATCATAGCAGCATTTATCTGGGGTGGAGTAAGGTGGAAGCAGAGAAGTCATCAGCATGCTTCACAGGGTCCCCAGGACAGACAAGAGAGTGTAGTGATCACAGTGGTTAGGAGTTTAGACTCTAAAAACCTAATTCTTAAACACAGGCTTGGAATGCATTCTCCACAAGGAAGAACATGGGGCGCCTTGTAGAATTGTTAATTACAAGGCTGGTGCTGGGAAAATGAGCCTAGAACATTTCAAAGTAAAAAAGCCCTTGAAGAATGATGAGGTACTGACAAATACCTCTTACAGTGAGTTTTAGGGTTTACCATCTCTCTGGCCAAATCTGGGACAACTAATAATTTTTTTAAGGATAGCAATGAATTATTGTCCTTTACATAAAACAAGAATTATTAATATGATGAAAGAAAGAGGAGGGCAGGGAGTAAGGAAAGGAGAAGTGAGGAAAGGAGGAAGGAAAAGAAGAAGGAGGAGGGAGAGAGAGAGGGGGGAGGAAAGGAGGGAGAAAGAGAGAAGTCTCTTCTTTAGTAGAATGACCAGCTAATAAATGTAGAAGGAATTATAAAATTAACATTAACAAATTAAAAGAGACTAAAGAAATATGGCAATTGTATGTGATATGTGTGATCCAGAACTTACTTTGATAATAAAGGACATTATTGGGCTGATACATGAATCTGAATAAAGATGGTAGATTAGATAATGTTGCAACATATTAACATCTTAATTTTAATTATACTATAGGTATGTAAACAAAATTCTTATTTTTAGGAAATACACTGAAGAATTTAAGGGTAAAGAGGCATCTCATGACCATGACACAGAGAAGAAAAATGGCAAAGCAAATATGGCAAAATGTTACAATTAGGAAATTAGATAAAAGACCTGTGGGATTTTTTTTTCTTACAACTTCTCTTTAAATCTGAAATTAGTTAACTTAAAATAATAGCAGAAAAAATGAAATGAAATAAAAACAAAATAAAACTTGTGGGTGCTGGTTTGAATCCTGACTCCCCTGCGTAAAAGCTGGAAGTCTTCGAGCAAGCTGCCTCCTCGTCTATACTTCAAGTTCATGATTTATAAAATGTTGATGTTAATAGAATTTCCCTCCTCAGGTTTTTATGAGAATTAAATAAGTTATTGCATATAAAGTTGTCCGATAAATTTGTCATTAAAGTTGAGGCAACAGAATACAGAGGAAAGTAGACAAACACACTGAGGTGAGAGGGGGAGATTCTGGGTCCCTAGACCACACTGTGCACTGGAGCATTTTATCTAAGCCTACACTCTTCCAGGGTTTATGTTTCAAGCCAACATTCTCATCTTTTCCCTAAACTCCTCCTTCTTTAGAACTCCCTGGTCCTCCTTGTGCTGAGATCTACTAGGCGATGAAAGAGAAGCAACCTGACTAGCAAAAGTTAGAAAACTAAAACAAACACATCTAAACACAAAGATGATATTGTAGATAGTAGCAAATTTTGTGTTGCACATTTTTAGTAGTTGTAGATAATGAGACACTCCAAATCACAATACTTCCAATATGTCCCTAAACATCTCAGAGCATCTTCATCTTCCCAAATATGAGTCCACTCTTTCTATTTATGAGATGTAGATACTTGGTGGCAAAAGCATAATTTGAAAGTCACTGAATTCCCTCTCCTAGAATTGTTTATAGTTTTTTTTTTTCTTTTTAAAAAACTAATCCTATGACAAAGAACTGTTTCTATTTTAAAGCAATTCTCTCATTCCAGAAGTAAATGTTTTACATTAGCTCAAGAAACTTTCCAGGCTATGTATCCAGAACTGTGAAAAAGAAAGTTTCCCTGAAATCCTGAATTTATACTAATGTGGAGGCTCCTACTTCTCCCACACAAAAGGCCATCCCAGTTAAATAATTTTCCATTGTACAGGATGATCCCTTTTTATAGTTCTTTCCCTTGGCCCTTGCAGTAAAGCACGCAGTCTTATTCATCATGTCATGTTTCAAGAAAGAAATCAGAAATCTATCAACTTTCAAGGTCTGAGTGATGGGGACAGTAACAAAAAAACACCTTAAATTGGGGCAAGGTAGGAGCAAAGTTGACATCAGCTCATGAAAGGCCATTTATTTTACTTATTTATCACCTGTCAGGGCAAGAAGGAAAAGGGAACCAAATAGAAGATATGACTTAGTAATCTATCCAAAATTTGCTGTTATTTGAGGAGCATGTATGAAGAATACAAAAAGAGTCTGACTAGGGACAATATGCTCTTCATATGACGACTATGGAAATTATTTAAACTGGACACCTCCTGGAGAGTATAAGGGGCTCTGTTAATAACTACACCAGCCCAGCAGACATCTATGAGGCAAATCAAGGTATATGGTCACCAAAGTGATGACTATATGGTCACCAAAGTTATGATGATGTTGGGCAGAGATTTATTCTAATTTTACTAATGGCTTTCCAGACTCTAAGCCCTTGTTCTAGAATATTAAAATTGGCAAAACAGAGATTGTACAGCACAAATAGCTCAATCTCTATTTTACAAATTAAATAGAAGGAGGCAAGAAACATTATTAACAACTGTACAAATGTGAAGTGGCACAGGTCAAAATTCTGTTTTGGTTTTGGTAGCTCAGCTACAAGCCTCAGAGCCATGCTGCCAAACCACTGTGTCTGATTTGGGAAGCCAGGCGAGGCTGCTCTCTCTCTCCTTATAATGTTTGTCTGACAAGATGGACTCTCATATCACATCCTGAGCTTACTGTTCACCTTAGTTCCTCACACCACAACGCCTGAGTAGGTGTTAGACTTATCAAAACAAAGATCCAGACACGAGGCCCAAAGGCCAAGGCACTCATGAACACCCATGCCTGTGCACTGAGCAAGGCATGTCAGCCACACTGCCAGCATGACTGAAGCCCATGTACCAGGACCTGCAGAGAAGCTACAGGCATGCATAATGAGCATGTGTCAGCAAATTACGTATGAAGAGCAGGGGGCAGAGGATTCGGCACACCCCTGAACAATGCAGCATGATGGTTTCCAGGGAAGCATGGTGCTCAGTCTTCTCCCTTTGGGCCAGAATTCCTTTTTCTATAAAAAACTCAGAAACTTCAACCCTATTTCTTCTGAGTGATTTCCTCACACATGTAGTTAACAAACCCTCTCTCTGATTAGTCTCTGCCTCTGCCATTCTAGGGCTATATCTCCATTCTGCTGGGAGGGAATTTAAAAATTAATTGAAAAAATAGGAGCCTGAGAGGGATTGTGGTGCTAGGGTAATGCTGTCCCAGCTCAGCACCTTAGGTGCTACTTAATCTCCCATCTGTTGCCCTTAATCTGTACTGGAATGAGACTCCTCTTTACCTCTGAGTTCTAAATTGTGTCTGACTGCCTTAGAAAAGGGAATTTCTCTCCATCTTCCCAGATTATGAAAAGAAAGGAACAGAAAGAAGGAAGTAGGAAGCAAGGGGAGAATCAAGATAGATGGAAGCTCAAAAGGGGAAGTAACTCAGGAAGTAGAGATAAATGTATAAAATTGCAAAATGGAAAGTCCAAATCCTACATGTTTGAAGATTCCTTTAAGTCTCAGTATATTTCTAGAACAAATTATTTACAGATGGCTTTGTATATTCAAAGAAAGGGAAATCTCGAAGAATTTTCCCAGTTTTACTACAGATGCTACTAACATTTCCAAAATGCCTATAGATATAATGAGCAGCCTCATGAAGGCTTCTGTGAACTGTGGGGTGAAGGAAGAAATAGGAAGAGAATAAGCATCATTATCTAATAGGTTCTGATCAGTGAATCCAAGCAATTTCATTGCAGACAAAGACAAACTACATTATCCTCAACCTTTTCAGCACCACACAATAAGCAAGGAAATCCTTCATCGAGGATAATTTATACAGATGCTCCTCAACTTATGATCAAGTTACATACCAATAAACATGTGGTACTAAATCAAGGAATGTACTGAATGCTTTTGCACCATCATAAAGTCAAAAATCATAAGCCAAATCATAAGGTGAGGACTGTTTGTACTATGTACACAGATCCAGTGACCTTTTTCTGGACTTAGATCCAGTGGCCTTTTTCTGGACTTTTTGAAACATTTGTTTCAGATCATGTTCTGTTTTAAATTTTACAAAAACAATACTGTTCTTATGTTATATATTACATAATATACCATGTTTGATTCAAACACAGTTGAACACATTAATTTTTATGCACAAAATACTATATACATATTCACACTAAGTAGTCTGAAACTATACATAGTTCCATTCTGGCTCAGTTTAGATTTGCCTGTCAAATCATTTTGCCACAAACTTATAAAAACTTTTGTTTTAAAGTACTTTGTGGATTTTGACATCACGGATAAGGAATTGTGGATTCATATTGATTCTTAATATTCCTTGAATTTCAGAGGGAGAATTTAATACTGCATTACAAGTTTCTTTCAAGGGAAATGAGCCACTTTTAAGTATTCTTTGCTTTAAAGTGGATAAATTCTATTGTCTGTTGGCAATAAAGCTAATATAGTGATCTGATGATTTATCCTGCTTTTATCCTGAGACAGTGCAACAAAGAATGAACAGCATGCGCTGAGACTGTTTGGGTAAGGTCTTGCCTCTGACATCAGTCCATGGCTTCCAGAAAGTTACTTAATGTATCAATGCCTTGGTTTTATCTTCTGGAAAATAGGTATAAATATTGGCACCCATCTTGTGGGCATATATGAAAATTAAATGAAGTAATAATACCTGTGATGCCTGAGAACAATGCCTTTCATGCAGTGAGCACCACACAATGTTAGGTACTGGCATTGTTCACCTCACAGTGGTTCTCACCCTGACACAATGGTAGCCATAAGACTTGGCCTTCCACTGGGTAATCGCCTGGAAGAATTTGGAGAAACCAAGAGAAGCCTGTTACTCTCAGGAGTACCCTCCCCACCAGCCATTCAAGACTAAGGTCCTCCTTTAAGATAACTCTTGTTCAAGTGCATAGTCCTTGGAAGAAGTCACATTTCAATGGGAATTAAAGAGACAAAACTTACAAAAAACTTACAAAACTACATTTTGTAAGAAAAAAGAAAGATGCATATAAGGGCAGGGAGTTATTGGTCCTAAAGAGCATATCACCATCAAAAAGGAAGAATGAGAAAGTCAACACTCAGTTTTACTCATGCATCAGTTCAGCAGAAGGCCAAGGGCTAACTGTCCAAGTACCTCTGGACCTGTTAATTCATAAACATAATAACATCCTCACTTTCTAGGTGATGTGACTGAAAATAAAGATGTTAACTTAATCAGAACCACAGAGCAATAGATTGTTTTAAATTACTAATTATCTTGCCTGTGCCCATTGCTTTTAGATTTACTTTGTATTATCTCATGCCATGTAAGACAGCTAATGAGTCCCAGGGCAGCTTAAGCTTCTCACCTCAAAACTCCTGGTCATCAGGCAACTCTCTGTGAGACTGTATCTAAACTCACCAAGGAAGATGGCAGGAACTAGTGGGCAAGTAAGGGCTTTGCAATAAAAAAGTGCTGTGGTTGAAGGGTCATGGATAAAGGACTTTAAATGATTTATTTGTCCATGATATTGAGGGAAATAACATTTAAGACTACATGAGTCTATATATAAAAAATGTTGGCAGACTATGTAGCACATAGGAGACATCAAAAAATAGACTCTTTCCTCCACTTTGCCATACTTTTCAAAAACAGAGTCCGATTTCTCCTCTATCTTACCTGTGTTCCTTCTTTAGCACCATTTTAAAAATCTAGACAACAGGAGGAACAATTGTCAAGAAGGAAAAAAGCAACACAAAAAGAGAATGAAGAGGATAGAGCAGAGAGAGTGAGGGCTTTTCACATATAACCAACGCAACAGAACAAACAACCCTTGTCACTGAAGGAGGGCAGCACTGAGGCTCCTGAGGAAGCAGCTGGAGCCTCCAGAAATCCTGCACCACTAATGAGGACACTGGCAGTTCAGGGCACTTTACTTGTAAAACTGCAATGACAAGATACATTCCCTCACTCCCCTTGGCCCTGACCTTGTCAGGAATTTCTACCCCTTTGCCACATGGTCTGTAGGGTGTGGAAAGATTCAGTGACACGGAAGAGAAGTTTGGAGCTCACAGGACACTTTGCTCATCACTACTAAGCCATGGACTGTCAGGAGACATCTGGGTCCTGACCACAGAGGCAAGGGGATGACCTGCCTCCTGGACACCAGCAGGGCTGGAGTAGTGGCTGCTCAGTCATCTGAAGACACAATGGAGAAAATATTAAAGAAGATGCTGCTCAAACACTTGGCAGATGTCCGGTTAGTTTTCTCTATAAAAATTAGAAACTATTATTAAATCCAGCACTGATGTGTCATTTATCATCCTGCCCTTTTGTCCCATGTTCTGAACACACTCATGGACCCTTTTTTAGAACTTACCCAGAAAGGCATGGATGATAGGATGATGCCATCATTATCATTGAGTGATAGCAAAACTTTCTTCATTTATGTACAAAAAAATTAATTACAAATGAGGAAGTTTACTTAAAAGAGAGGGGAAGACAAATTACAGTAACAAAGATTGGTCATTAGTTTTAAAACCTTGTTGTTGTATTTGTTACAAATGATTATTAATTAACAAGTCAGAGTTTCATCAGACAGGGTATCTAGAGGTAAGTGATACATGAACATGGATGCTGCTTCGACACAGGCAGACTAATAAGCATGTCAATGAGTAATTATCAAATGTAAACAGAACAGTGCAGAGAATCAAAAATAGTATAAGCTCCTGGGGGCATAGGCAAGATGGCCAACTAGAGCCAGCTCTCCATAGAGGCTTCCATACAGAAGGAGAGTTAAAGGACAGAAGTTTAGCAAGTAAGCTGATGTTTGGCAGATGAGCCAAGAGAGAAGGTTGAAGAACACACATCAACCCTGCTGAGGTGAGCTGTGACCCCAAGGATACAAACAAAAGGTACAAAATCTATCGCCAAGCATATGGGAGTCCCCTCCCCCATGAGAACAGCTCGCACTATACTCTATACAAACAAGCAAGCAGATTTCAAAAGTCCTCCTATTTTATCTCACAGGAGAGACCCTCTAAAAACCAGACCTCCTTCCCCTGCTAGGGGGACATGACATTCTCTTGCCAGGCATAAAACTGTATAAAACTGTATATATTCTCTACCTTCAATTCTGAACTCCTAGCACTCCCCTCCACTCTCACCCTGAGGTCTGGAAGCCTGTCCGCCATGGAGTCCAGATTCTTGGGCGTTTTCTTGAGAGGTGTGGAGAGGGCAATGCCTGTTGCTGGTCTGTGCTGATTCTGCTGCATGGGAGTAAGGAGAAGATGGTCAACTGAGAGGGAACCATACAGGAGCTGCAGTGACCTGAGGCACAGAGCAACAGCCACAGCAGCAGGAATAATAGGGCTCACACCCCTGGGGATATTCTGGAAACATACTCCCTGTCTCTACGAGGAACCAGAGGAAGCCAGGCATCTTCTTCAGTGCCAGAAACTGGCGGAACAAATCTGGGACAGAAACACAGACCCCATGAGTAAAGGGTATGCCTGAGGTAGTACCAGCCTGGGTGGACTGTGAGGACTAGAATATGCATCACGCAGAGATGGCTGACTTGCAAACCAGGGCTGACCCAGAGAACTGCTTCACTTAGCCTAAGATGCACCCGGCCCTCAGGAGATCATAGCTGAGACAAAGGTGGCAGGCAGAGACTGGAACTGACAGCTGAGTGTGAGTTCTAACTGCGCCCATCCCAACACAAATTGCAGCCAAGACTGGGCAACAGCATAGAGCGAGGCTGAGTCACAGTTTCTGTGAACTAAAACAGCATCTGATATCCAGGGGGAATATAGCCAGGATAGAAACAAATTCTGTTCCGACAGATCAGAACACCAATCAGGGGTGGGGCTGGAAGTGAGTGAACTGCCCCAGCCTCCATTAAGCACCTGAAGTTTTCAGGCATCACCTCCCCCTGCTGGATAGTGGCAGAGAGCAGCGGCCTGGCTGCGGAGACATAGGTAGCCCTGTGACTCAAGAAGGCTCAAATCCCTATAGCATCTGCTCATTGCAGGGAACTGGGTCACAGCCCTGCCAGGTTCTCAGTGACTGGTTGTGACAAAGGTACAAGGTGGAGAAGGAAGCACCAACTTTCCCAGACTAATTTATTTGCTGGGTGAGTCCTTCTGACCTCACAGAGCCCCAGAGTGAGTCATACTTGAGCTGCCAGCAGACCCCTGCTATCTAGTTGCTGGAGACATTTTGAGCTCTCCCACCTGAGACCGGTGCTGACTGGGACAATTGATTTAGACCTCTTGAACTGGGCCAATCACCCAAGGACTATCCAAAGCTGTACCCTGGGTGTGTGGCTGTGGGAAGGTTTGATTTTCCTTTTCCAATTGTTGCCTGTGGGGGACAAGGTGGCTTAATTGCTGGTATTTCTCCACAGCTGAGACTTCAACACAGAGTAACTGATTCACTAGGATAGGACAGAGACCAGCTGAAAATAAGACAGAGCCACTTACCCCACCACACCACGCAGGTCCCCAGTTTATCAGGCCGAAGCACTGTATGGCTCCTTGGCAAACCTCTAGGGGAAAGGATACAGACACCAGTCCCAGATTTTGGAGCCCCCAACCCAACCTCTCCTTATCTTCTCATCTAGCTAAATGGTGTAAAATAATCATGGGGGTAGAATCAGCAGTAAAACTCCAGTATCATGAGTAAACAGAGTCGATCACACTCCCCACCCCAAGGAACAATATGGCGGACACAACTGAGATCTCATTTATAAACAGATGGCTGAGATGTCAGGAATGAAATTCAGAATTTGGATTTCAAATAAGATTAATAGAATAGAGGCAAAGTCTGAATTAGAAATTCAAAGAGCATTTCAAAAGTTATTTCAATAATTCAATGAATTCACAGACAAAATCACCAAACATTTTCACATATTGAGACAAGAATTTGCAGCCCTCAAAGATCTGAAAAATACAGGAGAATTCCTCAGTAACAGAATGGAGCAAGCAGAAGAAAGGATTTCTGACATTGAAGACAAAGCTTTTGAATGCTCCCAAACTCTCAAAGAGAAAGAGAAAAGGAGAGCAAAAACAAATAATTCTCTCAGAGAGCTCTGGGATAATTCAAAGAAAACAAATATTCGCCTTATAGGAATCCCTGAAGTGACGAGGTGGCTTCACAAGGCACAAAGGCTATTCTTTGTGAGATTATGAAAGAGAACTTTCCAGACACACCAAGAGATTCTGAAATTCAGGTAGCAGACAGTACCAGAACCCCAGCATCACTGACTCAACTCGAATAAGACTTCCCTCAGGATTGTCATGATTAACTTCACTAAGTTAATCTGAAGGAGAAAATTCTGAAAGCAGCCAGATGTAAGACAACTATAACCTACAAGGGAAAGAATATTAGAATAGCTACAGATCTCTCTGCTGAAAACTTTCAAGCCAGAAGAAGGTGGTCATCAACTTTTAATCTCCTAAAATAAAATAACTTTCAACCCAGGATACTGTATCCAGCTAAACTGAGTTTCATTTATGATGGAGAAACTAAATACTTCAATGACATTCACATGTTGAAGAAACTTGCCATAACTAAACCACTTCATCAAGATATTCTCAGACCTATCCTCCATAATGACCAGCACAATCCTCCACCACAAAAATAAACTCACTCAGAAACTGTTGATCAAATTCCAACTTCCACAGTGGCAAAAGGATTAAAAACATCCACTGGACTTTCAAAACACTCGATACTCAATATTCCACAAGGCTTATCAATATTCTCAATTAATATGAATGGCTTAAATTGTCCTCTAAAGAGGCACAGGTTGTCTGATTGGATACAAAAACCCATGCCAGATATCTGTTGCATACAAGAATCTCATCTTACCTTAAAAAATAAATATAGACTCAGAGTGAAGGGATGGTAATCTATATTTCAGGCAAATGGAAAGCAGGATAAAGCATGTGTTGCAATTTTGTTTGCAGACACAATAGGCTTTAACCAACATCAGTAAAAATAGATAAGAAAGGCCACTTCATATTTGTTAAGGATAATACTCAATATGATGATATTTCAATTATTAATATTTATGCACCCAGAGTGAGCCTCAATTTATAAGACAGACTGTAACAGACAAGAGCAACTTGATTTCCTCAAGCTCCATAATAGTCGGAGATTTTAACACTCCTTTGGCAGTGTTGGATAGATCCTCCAATAAGAAGGTGATCAAAGAAATTCTAGTTTTAAACTTAGCCATTCAACACTTTATCAGACATCTACAGAAAGTTTCATGCTAACAAAACTGAATACATAGTCTTCTCATTATCCCACGGAACATACTCCAAAATCTATTACATCTTAGGTCACAAGTCTAACCTCAGTTAATTTAAAAAAATAGAAATTCTTCATGGCATCTTCTTGGACCATTATAGAATAAAAGTTGAACTCAGAAGCAACAGGAATCTGCACACTCATACACAAACATGGAAGCTAGATAACCTTATGCTGAATGATAGCTGGGTTATAGATGAGATTAAGAAGGAAAATACCAAATTTTTGGAACAAAATTATAATGAAGACACAAATTATCAGAACCTTTGAGATACCACAAAGGCAGTTCTAAGAGGGAAATTTATAGCATTGCAAGCCTTCCTCGACAGAATGAAAAGAGAGGAAGTTAACGACTTAATGCAAAATCTTAAGCAACTGGAAAAGGAACAACATTCCAATCTCAAACCCAGCAGAAGACAAGAAATAACCAAACTTAAAGCAGAATTAAATAAAATTGAAAGCAAAAGGATTGCACAACAGATTAATAAATCAAAAAGTTTGAAAAGGTAAACAAAATAGATAAACATTTGCCTAACCTAACCAGAAAAAAAAGAAAAAGAGTAAAATCTTTAATTTTATCAGTCTGAAGTGGTAAAAAAGAAATAACAACAGACTCCTCAGAAATTGAAACAATCCTTAAGGAATATTACAAGAAACTTTATTCTCAGAAATATGAAAATTTGAAAGAAATTGATCAATATTTGGAAGCATGCCACATTCCAACACTTAGCCAGAATCAAGTTCTGAAATAGCATCAACTATACAAAATCTTTCTAAAAAGAAAAGCTCAGGACCACATGGCTTCATGTCAGAATTGTTTAAAGCAGACCTTTAAAGAGGAACTAGTACCTATATTACTCAATCTTTTCGAAAATATAGAAAAAGAAGGGATTCTACCTAACACGTTCTATGAAGCAAACATCACCATCACCTTGATCCCCAAACCAGGAAAAGACCCAACAAGAAAAGAAAATGATAGACCAATATCATCAATGAACCTTGATGTAAAAATATTCAACAAAATTCTAACAAACAGAATCCAGGAACATATCAAACAAATTAGACACCATTATCAAGTGGGTTTCGTCTCAAAGATGGTTCGATATAGGTAAATCTATAAATATAATTCAGCACATAAACAAATTGAAAAACAAAGACCATATGATTCACTCAATTGATTCAGAAAAAACTTGTGATAATATGCAGCATCCCTTCATGATCAGAACACTTAAGGAAATGGGTGTAGAAGGGACATTTCTTAAACTGATAGAGGCCATCTACAGCAAACCCACAGCCAATATCATACTGAATGCAGTTAAATTGAAATAATTTGCACTCAGATCAGGAAACAGGCAAGGTTGCCCATTGTCTCCACCGATCATTAACATTGTAATGTAAGTTTTAGCCATTGCAATTAGGGAAAAAAAGTGACCAGAGCATCCATATAGGGTCAGAATATATCAAACCTTCACTCTTCTCAGATAATATGATTGTATATCTGGAAAACAACAACAACAACAACAACAACAGAGATTCTACCACAAAACTCTTGGAAGTGATCAAGGAATACAGTAGCATCTCAGGTTACAAAACCAATACTCATAAATCGGTACCCTTTATATACACCAACAATAGTCAAGCTGAAAAAAACAGTCAAGGACTCTATTCTCAGTAGTGCCAAAAAAGATGAAATATTTGGGAGTTTATCTAACAAAGGATGTGAAAGATCTCTATAAAGAGAACTATAAAACTCTAAGAAAAGAAATAGCTGAAGATGTTAACAAAAGGAAAAACATACTGTACTCATGGCTGGAAAGAATCAACATTGTTAAAATGTCCAAACTACCCAAAGTAATGTGCAATTTTAATGCAATCCCTTTTAAATTTCCACTATCATACTTTAAAGATCTCAACAAAATAATACTTAGTTGTATATGGAATCATAAAAAACCCCGAATAGCCAAGACATTACTCAAAAGTAAAAATAAAGCAGGAAGAATCATGCTACCAGATCTCAGACTATACTACAAATAGATGGTGATCAAAACAGCATGGTACTGGCACAAAAACAGAGAGGTAGATGTATAGAACAGAATAGAGAACCAAGAGATGAACCCAGCTATTTACTGCTATTTGATCTTTGACAAGCCAATTAAAAACACTCAGTGGGGAAAAGATTCCCTATTTAACAAATGATGCTGGGTGAACTGGCTAGTAACCTGTAGAAGACTGAAACTGGACCAACACCTTTCACCATTAACTAAGATAGACTCTCACTGGATTAAAGATTTAAATTTAAGACATGAAACTACAAAAATACTAGAAGAATGTTCAGGGAAAACTCTTGAAGAGATCAGCCTGGGTGAATATTTTATGAGGAGGACACCTCTGGGCAAGTGAAGCAGCATCAAAAATACATTACTGGGATCTGAAAAAACTAAAATGCTTCTGCACAGCCAAGAACACAATAAGTAAAGCAAGCAGACAGACCTCAGAATGGGAGAACATATTTGCAGGTTATGTCTCTGACAAAGGTTTAATAACCAGAATCCACAGAGAACTCAAACATATTAGCAAGAAAGGAACAAGTGATCCCATCTCAGGGTGGGCAATGGACTTGAAGAGACTTCTTCACTGAAGAAGACAGGCACACAGCCTACAGACATATGGAAAAATGCTCATCATCCTTAATCATCAGAGAAATGCAAATCAAAACTACTTTGAGATATCATCTAACTTCAGTAAGATTAGCCCATATCACAAAATCCCAAGACCAGAGATTTGGGCATAGATGTGGAGAAAAGGGAACAATTCTACACTGCTAGTGGCAATTCAAACTAATACGCTCCTTTTGGAAAGTTGTTTGGAGAACACTTAGAGATCTAAAAAGAGACCTGCCATTTGATCCTACAATTCCTCTACCCAGAAGACCAAAAATCATATTATAAGAAAATATTTGTACCAGAATGTTTATTGCAGCCCTATTCATAATTGCTAAGTCATGGAAAAAGCCCAAGTGCCCATTGATCCACGAATGGATTAATAAATTCTGGTATATGTACACCATGAAATATTATGCAGCCTTAAAGAAAGATGGAGACTTTACCTCTTTCATGTTTACATGGATGGAGCTGGAACATACTCTTCTTAGCAACGTATCTCAAGAATGGAAGAAAACGTATCCAATGTACTCAGCCCTACTATGAAACTAATTTATACCTTTTATGAAAGTTATAACCCAATTATAACCTAAGAATATAGTGGAAGAGGGAAAGGGAGGGAAGAGGAGGGGGGAGGATAGGTGGAGGGAGGGTAATTGATGGGACCACACCTACGGTGCATCTTACAAGGGTACATGTGAAACTTACTAAGTGTAGAATATAAATGTCTTAAGACAATAACTAAGAAAATGCTATGAAGGCTATGTTGACCAGTGTGATGAAAATATGTCAAATGGTATATAAAACCAGTGTATGGTGCCCCATGATCACATTAATGTATACAGCTATGATTTAAGAATAAAAAAATAAATTTTAAAAAAGTTCTCTACATCGTTCAGTAGCATCCCCCCCATTGACATTTACTCACCAAAATCATTGAGTTGTACATGCAAAATGAGTGAATTTTAAGGAGTAGAAATTATAATTCTGTGGAGGAGCAATAGAGAGACAGAGAGGAAAGAACAACTGGAGATGGAGTATGGCTCTTTGCATAATGTTACCACAATTGAAAAAAGGTGCAGAGAAGTGCATCATATCTTTAAGGGAAAAGAGTGTCTCCAGTTTTTTTTAGGCAGAGTAAATAATGCCAATTTTTATAGTGGCTTAAATGAGGCAGTAGAGAGGGAAACGTTTATGACACAGAAAGTAAAGAAAAGACTCACTGGAGTAATATTCTAAAATGTCAACCATTCACTGACCCAGGAGATTTGTTAGACACTGTATTATATTTGCTATTTCATTCATTCCCTAAATACCCCTTTCTCATCAAATAGGTTAGTGTAGATGCCCAGCTGAGGAAAACGGGGTTCATAAGGGTAAAGTAAAAATTACCTAATGATACACAAGAGTGTAATTTGAGTTAAAGTACAAGAGTTAGATTTCAACCTTATCTTTGGCTCCAAAGAAATTCTTTGCCTCCCTAGACTCTAGCCCACCTAACTTTGTTACCAACTTGGATCTCCCAGAGATTCAGTTTGCTATACTATCTAAGACAAAAAAAAAAAAAAAAAAAAAAAAAAAAATAAAACGTTCTTTTAATAACATAACGTTGCTTTTTATTCTATTGGTTGGGCGGCCGGAAACACACAAACCCACACCTGGTGTTGGTGCC
>CAUYPK010143168.1:0-49905 GCA_963574355.1 Loris lydekkerianus
TCAGATCTTTCAGGGATGCAACTTCTTGTCTCAATGTGTCAAAATCTTTGGTCATTTGGTCTTTGAATTTGTTGAATTCTTGAGATATCTTTTGGGTTACTGCTTGGAGTTCTAATTCGATCTTATTTGCTATCCAGATTCCAAATTCAATTTCTGACATCTCAGCTATTTGTTTGTGCATGGGATCTTGTCTTGTTTCTGCCCCATTGATACTTGGGGCAGTGATCTACTCTAATTATTCATATTGCCAGAGTTTTTCTGTTGATTTTACCTCATGATTGTTTTTCACCATTACCTCTGGCCCTCTTCAGAGTTGGGGAGGTGTCTCTCCAAGATTAGACCCCAGCGGGATCACTCTATTGTTGCTGGATCTTTGTAGGGAGTGATCCTGTGTAGTTCCTCTGGAGCTGCTCCAGCTAGGGAGTTCTGGTTGTGGAAGCAGCTCCGGCATGTGACACACCCGGATCCAACAACTGGGCGGGAGATGGTGCGCACAGTTCTGGAAGTGCCTGGCACCCAGTGACTTTGGCACAGAGAGCCCAAGGCTCCAGCAGTCTCTGGTTAGGAGAAGGGCTCTGCACAGAGGCAGGGAAGGCTCTAGAGGGCACGCAGCTACCAGTATTTCTGGCTAGACTATTGGGCCAGTGTGGAGGCTGGGAGGACACAGGAGGTAGGACACAGGGTTGTGCGGTTCCCGCAATTCCTGATCCGGGCATGTGGAGGCATGATGGGTGTGAGTTGCGGGTCGGGGGTTGCAGTGCAGCTCTTATGGAGGTCTGGGCAGCGCCAAGCCCAGGAGTTTGAGGTTGCTATGAGCTGTTATGCCATGGCACTCTACCCAGCAACAGCCCAAGGCTCCAGTGTGCCAAAACCGTCTCACTCTTCCCCTAAGGGTTAAGGCTGTAAGGCAGCTCAGTTTCTGCTTTTAGGCTGCTCAGTCACTAGGTTTCTAGGTCCCACCTGATCCTTGCTCTAGCACCCCGAGGACAGAGCTTACCTGGGCACTTCTCTCACAATGGCTCCCTGCAGCCCAGCTCAGCGGCTCAATCTGGGGCCCCAGACAATGCCCAAGATTCTCTGCACTCCTGCTCAAGCTCTTCCCAAGGCAGTTCAACTGAGTGCCAAGTCGAAAAACACTGAAACAGTTCACAGGTAAGGCCTTTCCGGTTTGCAGTCTCACTGCTGCTTGTACTTATGGTTGCCAACGGGATTAGGTCCATCGAACATATGCAACCACTTGCCCGTTTTCCACTGTTTTTGTCCTCCTCTTGGGGTCCAGAAGTCCCTTGCTGACTCCCTATACCCTCAAAGGGATGATTATAGGCAGATCCCACCAGCCAGAGATACCTGGATTCTTATCTCCCCAGACTCAGCATGCCCAGTTGCAGGGAAGCTGTTACTTGGCCACCATCTTTAATCTGTCTACCATCCAGCTACTTTTGGTTGCAGTTTGGCCGGGGCCTGGTTTGAACCCGCCACCCTAGGTATATGGGGCAGGCACCATGTGGCACTGAGCCACAGGTGCCACCCAAATTTAATGGAAAAATTTTAATGATTTTATTTGTTCTGTGTTTTATGCTTCCTGTGTGGCTTTGTGACACTTGCTTTCAACACAGGTGACAATTGTCTTTATGCAGTCTGGAGGTTTGCTCAGAGTACCATCTTCTTAGAATCCAGAAAAAAATTGACTGCATTCTTTGCCATTTGGAAAGACAAATCTCAATCTATACTTCTACACATCTTTGAGGGAAGGGGTCGCATTGTTAGGGTTATTTCTGGCCTAGCATCAACTGATAGATGGGACTTATTATAAAAATTTTCTCCTTTATTCTCTCCTTCAAGGCACACACAAAATAGCACATAGGAAAACTGAACTTGGAAGTACACAGGTCCTGGGAAGAGAGTACATCAAACTCTACACACAATCAATGTAAAAATCATATGTCAAGTATTTCTGTTCTGCTAAGTCCTTCTGGTCACCGCAGGGAATACTGTTGACCTCATTACCTAGCTCTCTGCTTTCTTAATATCTTCTTTTCCCCTTATCTTTTATTTCCCTTTATAATTGCTTCATCCACTTTTTCTCCCAAAGAAACACAAAGTAAGGTAAACAAATAGATTTTTCTTATTTCATGGACAGCAATTTAGTTCTGTAATTTGAGATATAATTTCCAAGTCTCAAATTTTGTTCTTTCTGACTTACCAAAATCTTTTCTTAAGGAGAAATACTTTGAAAAGACTACTGGTACTAGTAAAATGTATATACTATATAAATATGCCATCTATTATAATACATTTGCATTTTGTTTTACAAAAGCTAAGTACTCAAGTGTGCTGGAGTATCTCAAACTAAAAGCCTGTGAGAAGCGTATGTAAAATGGCGCACTCTCCACACTCCAGGTAGCATCATACCAACAACTATGAAGTGTGTGAGTCCGTGCAATTTCAGTTTGTCTTTTCATAAACTCTCCTGGATGTCACTTTTCATTTATTTCTTATTCCCATTACTGCTTCCTTGGTGTTGCCAAGTGAGATAGTCTGTTTTCTTGAAAAATTAATTGAATATTTTTTTACCGATACGTAGTATTGGCAATATATAACGTTGTGTTTATGCATTGACACATGCATATTGAACACTTACTCTATGCTATTCCTTAGGGAAACGGAATGAGTTGAGAGGGAGGACCAAGGAGCACACAATTTGAAAGGACGCAGCAGCACTCTGAGCCAAATGCAAAGTCTCATTGAAATAAGCCTGGGAAAGTGGTTCTCTGGAGGGATCTTTAGATAAAAGTTATTTCACATGTGGTCATCACGCATGTTTACCTTGCTGAGGTAGCATCAAAGCCAGCTTTGCCTGACATGTTCAGGATCATGTTCAGGAACTGTTTGTGAAACAGTTCATCACTTTGTGGAACCCAATGTTTTAACTTAAACGTATCAATGCTTGAAAATGGCATTTTCTAGTTGTGTAGCATGTCATCAGACTGGAATCCAGAGAGGTTATCTCTTTTTATTGATGTCAGACTTAAACTTTTGTTTTTGGCAAAATTATTCTTTACTATAAAAATAAAACTTCCTAACTTTATATCATGAATCCACTTTGAAGCTTAAATGAAAGGTATCTTTTAAAGTATGGTTAAAAAAACCAAGCCAAAACCCTGTTCTGGGTTATTTAGTTTTCTTAAAACAAATTCTCTAGCTAAATAAATGTATTCTATAGCTAGTACAATTACATAGAATACAGACTTATCTGAACAGAAAATTTATCAGCTCTCTTTTTGATTTGTGACATTGGTAATGCCCTGAAATCAGCCAACCCTTAGTTTCATTTTGACAAAGTTTCATTTCTCGCTTACAATTATGTCATCAATACATCTTGACTTATCAGACATAGTAGCTTACTTAGCCTAGCCTACCTTAAATGTGTTCAGAAGATTTATGTTAGCCTACAGTTGGAAAAAAATCATTTAACCGAAGCATATTTTATAGTAAAGTGTTGACTATCTTGTGTAATTTATTGATACTGTGCTGAACTCATATCGCTTTTGCACCATCATAAAGTCAAATAATTGTTAAGTCAAATCATTATAAATTGAGGACCATCTGTGTTTAATAGACACTCCGGATTATTAATAGGGAAAGCTATCTTTCTGCTTTCACTTAATTAAATTAATTAAATACAACTCATTCATTCAACAAATATTTATTAAGCACCTACAATATGCCAGGCACTGTGCTGGGTGCTGGGGATACAACTGTGAACGAGATAGACAGTCCCTGCCCTCAAGGAGCTTACAGTCTAGTAGTTACACAGACAAATACACAGGCAATTACAGTGCAGTATGGAATGCTGTGCTGGGACACACTGAGAAGGGCACCTCGTTCAGGCTCATAGACACGGGGTGGAGGGCAGTCGGCACATAAAATTCAGTTTGAGTATTGAAGGATGAGTACAAGTCAGTCAGGTAAGGAGGACAGGGAAGAGTTGTAGACTGAGGAAATAGTCACACCGTGTTCCATGTGCTGCTTTGCTGGCGGAAGAAGTCGTAAGGGAGTGAGAGAAGTCCTGGAAGGGACAGGCAGGGGCCAGCCAGGAAGGGACTCACTTGTTCAAGAGTGTGGGATTTTTTCTGAGGGAACTCTATGTGTGTGTCTATCAGATTCACACTTTTAAAGATGGCTATCACTGCCCCATAGAGATTGAATGGGGGTGGGGGTTCCTGAAAGTTGAGGGAGAACACACCACACCTTCACCTTTTCCAACTTTACTTTCTACAGTGTCACTCCCTGTGCTCTCTCCAGCCCACCTAGTTACACGTATTCCTCAACAAGCCACTGACATGCATGGCTTTGGGCCCCTGCTCACCCATAAAGCTCTTAACCCCACCCCCACCCCATTAAGGCTCAACTCATCCTTCAAGGCCAGACTTGAAAACATCCTAACTTGTGCTTTCTGTCAAGATCTCTAAATACATGATTTTTATTTATTCAAATATGAGCCAAACCTTCTTTTGAATCATGTTAATTTAATTCATACGTAAGGTAATTTTTATAAATAGACATGGTTGTGATTTTCTTGGCAATGTCCAGTTGGAAACAAGGACTAATTCTTCACTTGTTGTCTACCCTAGACTATTAGTAGTGCCTTCAAATGATTTAAATGGAACAATGGGAATGGGAGACCAGGAGACACATAACTTTATGCAGCAAAATACAGTCAAGTAAAATTTCAATACAGAATTGCAGGGTATGTTGCTGTTAGGACAATGATTCATCCCCCGACTGCAAAACTCTGCCTTTGACAATTAAATGTGCTAATGAGTCAAAGATCTGAAAGAGAAGGGTAGCTCAATCTGAAAACAGCAAGGCTGGCTACATTCTCCAGTGTGACCCACCATGACTTCCTCGTATAGTCTTATAATTTCTCAAAAAACCTTTTATAATGATAAGGGGGAAAAAAAAAAACCTTTAAGCTCTGTAGGTATTGTAAGAACATCTGTTGTTTTATTCTTTTTGGTGGGTACAAAAGCCACAATTTTGTACACGGAACAAGGTTATAAATAATACCGGTAACACGAGCGGCCTGTAGTCTCTTCCAAGTCTACGCTGCAGACTGACGATTTAACTTTGTTTTCTTTCTCTTTTTCTCTTCCTGGTGGTGAGACAGACACACTCGGTGAAGCGACTCATGTGACAGAGTGAAGGTTACTGCAAACAAGATGACCAACAACTTTTATAAAAAAAAGTCTCTAGAGTTTATTACAGTGATGGCATTTATATCAATTATTGCAATGTATTGTTCCCTAAGATGGTTAGAAAAAAGAATCGTGTTGTCCTCTACTGAATTTATGTCGGTTAAAAAGCAAGCATGTGTCAGGATTTGTTTTCTCCAAAGTCAGTGTAAATACTTCCTTTTAAAGTGTTTTTCCCACGGGATTTACATGTTCGTTTATTATTTCTGGTATCACAGTTTATCTCTGTGTCTTCCCGGCTGGATGCTCCTGCATCGGCCGCAGGGGGTTCTGCAGACGCCGGGCAGCAAAGTCACCGACTTCCAGAGCGCTTTTCTCCCTTGCGGTGAAGACAAGGCCTTTCTGAGCAAGAACTTCAGTTGAATGCGCTACCTCGCAAAGTCTGATTAGTTTTTAAGTCCACTCGAGCGAAATTTGTTGCTGTTAATACACCCATCCCAGCTTCCCCCCACCCGCTCCCCGAGAAAACCTAAGTGGTGAGTTTTCCTGATATAAAATCTGAGCTGGGTTTCCGCGCTGAGCTCATGCACTCGGCGTCCGGGCTGCGGCTGCTGCACAGTCTCCGACTCGGCGGGATTAAGGCACGTGGCGGTGTTTTTGGTTTTCAGGGCAGGTCGGCGGCGAGCACGGCCAGGCCGGCGCCGGGCCTGACCGCGGCCGCGGCGTGCACGGCCTTGGGGCAGTCGGGCGTCAGCACGCGGCCGTTCTCCCCCACGCTCCCGGTGATGGACAGGCGGGCTTTGTTCCTGATGGCTTCAGAAAAGGTCAGCTGGGCGCATGGAAAGGAAACAGAGAGAATCAGAGTGTTACCATATTTCTGCTGCGTCGAGGAACCACGGCACAGCAAACACCGAAATATCAGTAAGTAGACATCTGCATTTTTCCCCCCATATGCTTTGGGTCTGAGAAAACTGCTTCTCCGGGGGAAGAGGAGCTCCGCTCTGAACAGCGAGTCGGCTCGGGCCTGTGGGCCTCTGGTTAAAACTAACTCCACGGGGAGGATATTAGTTGTGTTGGGCAGGAAACTCGCTGCATCCACACCCTGGCACTGGGCGGGCTTGACAGCGCCTTTGTGTTTGAAAACATTCTTTAAATGCTTTCTTTAAAACTATGTCTTGTTTACAGGGCAAGGATTAGACTCTTAGAATTGTGGGCAGTGGTCTAGACGGACTTTCTGAACAGACTATTCGTGACAGACGTGCTGCCTTTGTCACAGAGACCTGCGCACAGACACTTCCGTCCATTCACACCACTTACAGACAAGGTCCAGGACAGCACAGTTAGTCACATAGAGTCCCCGCTATGCCTATTGTAGAAGGGAAAACATGCATTTTAAGAATTGTTTAAAGGGGCCGAGGATGAGAGGGGACATGTTTCAAAGCCTACTGAACGGTTGATTTTCAACGAGCAGCTTCCCAGATGGAGGTGGTGGGGTCAAGTCTCTTAAATCATTCAATTCCTGCTCCCTGTCGTATTAGACGGCAGATAATAATAATACACGCAGGAGAAACAGCCAGTGTCACTGGTTAGATATAAATCTAACCTAATAGTTACTGTTCATTCATTGTTTTAAAATTCTTTCTAATACCTGAGTTCTAACATTTATTCAAGTGGAAAATAAGGTAATGGAAATATTTTCGAACTTTGTAATAATTTTTGATCGTAACTCTTTCACAGCTTATAATGTATTTTCATTCCCTATTGCGAATTTACATTCACCTAATTCTTGAGGAGATCCCATCCCTTTATTTATTCTGCCCTGGTACTTAAATATTATAATTATGTATTAAATAACAAAGCTAATATTAGATTAAAAACTGTTAGAGTAATAATGTTTAGAGATCAGTTACCTTGATAACTTCAGAAAGTTGAAGTCAAATTGCTAGTAATGACATATCTATGATAAAAACCAAGGTCAATTTCATAGTTCAGTTTTAGGAAACAGTCTCAAAAAATAATACTTATCTTCATAATGAGAACTCAGTATATAGTCTTTATAAAAAGATTAATAGCTTTTATATTTAGAAATCATTGAAATATAATGAGCATTTTAAGGAAAAAGAATACTCTGATTATCTTTAATTAGTCCTTTGCAATCAAAATTCTTCTGACTCTTATTTGACACTCAATAGGCATTCAGTAAATATCGGTTGAGCGGATGAATGTTCATATATGGGAAGATGGTTTTTTTATTACTTATAAATGAAACCAATATGAAATGAAGCATTTGTCAAATCTGCAGAACTTACACTGAAAGAATGAATTGTACTGTGCATAATTGTACTTTAAAAAATTCTAAATGAATATATTTTGTGCTATTTTAAATTGCATGTATTTAAATACACCACAGAGAAAGTTACAAATGAAACAATTCAATTGAATCCAAACATTTGGATCCTTTGATCAAAGACCTCACTCATATGGCAGAATTTCGCCATGTACCTGAAACGTAGGCATGTCCACAATAGTCTTTCACTTTGAAGTGACACTTTTGGGAGGTTATGTTATTAGAGATGAATATTTTCCCACTCAATGTCAAATGCACATGCTTTTGGGTATGTGCATAAAAAGAAGCTTTGGCACAGCAGTACTATTTATATCAAGGAAATCTAACAACAAAATGTTTTATTTAAGAAACCTAAGCCAGGACTTGGTATCCAGTTTCTGGATAACTTTGTACTGTAAACCTTTTTGAAAATTGTCTGTGTTTTAGAAGGATTTTTCTTTTTAGGTTAGAACCCTGTAATGGGTACCTGGCTGCATGATACCTTTCAGTTACAGCATTAGTATTTACCATGAGCTTCTAGAGAACAGAAATCTTTTGTCAGTTTAGATTAGTTAGATTAATACAAACTACTTAGATTAATGAGAAAAATGAGAAAATGAATGTCCGTGAGTTTAACCTGAGTCTTAGGCCATCGTAAACACTGGGAGCTTCAGTGTCCCAAGAACATGCAGGGCCTTACTTAACAGAGGACTTGGGAGAGACAGTTCCAGAGAGTCATGACTACCTACTGTTCATCACCAAAATTTAAGCAAAACTGAGACAAAAGCTGAATATGTTTCTTTAGATATGAAAGATGCCCTTTCAACATTTAATATTATCTAAAATAGATAATTATTTTTAAAAAGCTACCAGTGTAGCTTTATTTTAATTTTTTCTTTTTTTGAAGAAGAAATTCTAGGCTTGGCACCTGTAGCTCAGCAGTTAGGGCACTGTGGGTTTGAACCCAGCCGGGGCCTGCCAAATAACAATGACAACAACAACAAAAAATAGCTGGGTGTTGTGGTAGGTGCCTGTAGTCCCAGCTGCTTGGGAGGCTGAGGCAAGATAATCACTTAATCCCAAGAGTTTGAGGTTGCTGTGAGCTGTGATGCCACAGTACTCTACTGAGGGAAACGACATAGTGAGATTCTATCTCAAAAAAAAAAAAAAAAAAGAAAAGAAATATTATAATACAATTAACAAAATCATTGTGAGTTTTATAAAGTATTTTCAGAAAGCTTTTGCCATAAAATCTATTTTTGTCCTCTCTTTTCTTGATCATATTTGTCAGGAAAGGAAAACTTCCAAATCTTGAACAATTCCAGGTACTTTCAAATAACCACTCCCCTTTTATAGGTTAATGCAGCTGAGTGTATTAGTTAATAAATCTTTGACAACTTCTTATTTTCTCTTTAAATCTGTTCTGGTATTTTAACTTCTTATGCTTTCTACTTTTTCCATAAAATTCCATTCCTGTTTACCTTGATGTCAACCTTGGAGGCTCCTTAAACTGGAAACTTCCTCATCATATCACCTACCAGTGGTCTGTGCTTGGTTGGATGTTGGGGCTAATGGCTATTACCTTAATTGTAATTCTCTTGAGGGAGGGTCACTTTTAACTAGTTACTGTATTCTATCATGGATTAAAGGTTTCAGAGTGTGTTTTGGGAATCCTGGGACAATATTATCTAAATTGCCAAACATGGGTATCATTATGATCATTAGAATTTTTGAAAGGTTTCCTGTAATTTGAGAGTAAAACAAAAACTTCTTACTCTTCTCAACAGCACAGATTATTTCATTTACCCTGAACGCTATTGTCTTTTAAAGAGTCAGATGGATATTAATGTTTTCCTTTTTCTGAAATCTATTGTCTTCAAAGCTCTATTCTGCCTGTAAAGGCAATTCATGAGAGGGACTTTAATGCCAGGTTCTGACTCCAAATACGTGTTCATGGTATGTGTATAGCCTAGGAATTTATATTTATTTTAATAATGTCCCAGAACTTTATAATGAATGAGGATGCCTGAATTTTTTTTCTAAAATTTTCCAATATTTTTCTTTGCTTTCCCACTCTTGGACCTTTGCGGATGGTTGAAGTGCCTTTGTTATGTCAAAGAAAAGTCAGTTTTAATGAACCGGTAACAAAACTTTTAAAAGACATTTTATAAACTTCATCTCAGAATGCAGTCCAAATGATTAGCTCTGAAACCTCAAATATTGTTTTTCTCAGTCTGGGAAAATTTCGCCTCAATTCTGTAAGCATTAAGATGAAAGCATCCCGCTAACAGCCAAGATACTTTCACATCATCACAGTCTGTTGACATGCTCAGAATGTTTTGATCTGAGTGAATTAAGGGTTTAGTTCCTAATTCTTTTTCACAAAATTAGGAAAGAACCCTTTTGGGATTTATTCGCAGTTGTACTGAGTCATTGATTTCTAGATTATGGATACGGCAATTAGAATGATCTTAATAAACAGGGATGGCTTTTGTTCTTAGTTTTAAGATACTAACAAATACTTCAATACTATTATATAAAGAAGTAGAATCATCAAGCATGTTTACCTGGCATATAACCTCACATGTACATCTTATTAACATTGTATCAAGGTTTTCACTCCAGGGGACATGGTACACAGAATGTCTTGCAGGTTCTAAGACTGATTTATCACTGTAATCAGACTGAGCAGCCTATTCAGTTGGCTATTATATATAATTTTAGAAAATGGGTTTTAGAGACCTGATTTTAGGAAGAACAATAACAGATCCTTTCAGATTTTATTTTAAAACCACCTTCAATCATTAGAGCAAAAAGAAGTGGACATTTAGATTTTTTACGAAATGATCTCCGTCTCCTGCATTTCACTCAACACTTACAATTTTTTATTGTGACACTATGAGAGGATGTAAGTAAGTGGGACTGATCTGGCTTTGCTTAAAAGCAATGAAAATGAAAAAAAAAGTTCATAATAACTCCCTGAAGTTTTTGCCTCTTACCGCATCTCTTTCATAGGACACAAATATTGCTGACGTCTTTGATGGAGGAGCTACTTTAATGCCTAAAATGCCTCTTCACCTTAGTGATAGCTTGAGCATAGAGGTTGAATTTGATCTAATAAGTATGAACTGTAGTCAAAATTGTGAAAATCATTCTTCCCTAAAGGTCTGTCTCCAGGACTACTGTGAGATGAACAATGGAGTTTCCTATTTTAAAAATATGGAATGATGGTTCTTACAGAACTAACGAGGACAGGGGCCCAAATTCATTAAACACATACTTTGTGCCTTAGAGTTTTGACATGTGTTGTTTCTCAGGAAACTGTATGCCCTTTTCAAAAATAGGCAACTGTCTAGATTTTGATCATTTGATATAGATTTTGTGCTTATTTTGTTAGCACCTAGTCTAAAATTGGATCGTTACAGAGAACATTTGTGTGATCTCTGTGCAAAGAAGCTCAGATCTTGTTTACAATTTTTCCCCCAATTTCAGGTTTAAATCATTTCTCAGAGCAATTCTATTTTGTTTTTGTCTTTCTGACCCTTGCAATGCAGATATCTATTGGCAACATAAAGTTTCAAACAGTACATCTGCAGCCAAAGAAAATCGAACCACTTTGCACTGAAGTTTTCAAAAATTATAAAGCTCTACTTAGAAGCAAGCAACGGCACCACTGCACAGACAGGGCACAACACCGCGTTCACAGGATGCATCCCCCACTCGCTGGAGCAGGCCCTAAGTCCTACCCCTAAATTTTAATACTTTCGGTTCCATATACGTTGTAACCTTCTCTATAGGTTGCTAAATTCTGGGTATTCTGCGAGGAAGTTGGGTTAAAAGTCTGTGCACTCTTTGCCACCTTCATTCTCTTCGCTTCTGCCCTGGACTTGTAACAGAACTCTATCAAAGCCACCAGCATGGCCAAGCCCAGGCCGCCAACCAGAATGTAGAAGACGCCTGCCACGTTGCTCAGGCTCAAGGCACTCGTCTTGTCCTAGAGGGAGAGAGACATTTCCGTCAACTGCAGAAGTGTCACATCCAGAGAGTAAAAGAACACAAGAATTCAAAATGCCAATTAAAGTAAATGCTTCATTTAATCTGAAATTATTTATAAGTGTAAGTCACTGATACAGGTTTGTAGATTAAAATATAAAGCCCATGGCTCTCGGGAGAAGTAAAATTATGATGATTACCAATAAATTGCATGTAATTACATTCAATAAAATCTGTAACATTGTATCATTATTAAATACTCAATGAAAACTCTACTTAGTCATATATAAGCATTTATATATTTACTTAGGATGGCAGAAGTGAGCTTATTAATGTTAAGTTGAAAATGACATGTTTAATATCCATTTATATGGGAAAGGAGACCTCTTTTTGGCTTTGCTTTCATTAAAACATACTTTTAATGTTTGAGTAAATCTTGAATAACTCTAACTCCACATTTCCTATTTGAGGAACTAAGGGTCTTTAAGGTAGTAGTTTCACATTTTGTTCATCATTACTTTAACAAATACATGCAAATAATGTGCTGTTGTACACACCATGTGTCCTTTCGGTTGTGTTTATAAGGGAAAACTCATGAAAAAATGTCACTTTTATGTATTATGTACTACTTAGAAATAATTATACATGTATAACACATAGGTGTTAAACACATTTTTTAGGTAACTTTTAAAAATATATAAATTACTGTGGTCAGTTGAAAAATAAATTACTTATGTATGACCAAATTTATAATTATTTTTATTGATTTAAAAATACAATTCTACTCTTTAAAAATGCTTAATTAATATCTGACACATACTGTTTTTCAGAGCTTCACATACATATTATCTCATCATAAATCTAGATTAGTCAAGCATATGATAGAAGATATTAAAATTATAACAACAGTCGAAAGTTTTCATAAATACTAAGTAGATTTATTATATAACATTATAACAAAAAAGCATTTGGGTAAACTTCCTGAAGGATGTTGTGTGGCCATCATCTTCTCAGCAGCATGTTTTGTACAAAATGTGATTCAGACCCTTAAATAGCTTTATTATTAGGAGAGTGTTTAATTAAAAAGATGCATTATCTACACCGTCAGTGTGGTAATGACATCAGCTAACTAGTCCAAAAAATTTAGGGTAACTTCATTTTAAAAATAATCATGCTTTAAGTATTTAAGCTTCTCTTACTTTGTATCAGAATTTGAGATAACTGTTATGTTATCTGGCCAAGCTTGTCTCATTCCACTCTGGTTTAAAGGCAGACAGAAGTGATTAAAGTATAGGGATAAGGTCTGAACAGGCCTCCATTAACCTTACTTTGTCTCCTTAAATCAACTGAGGCTCTCTTGTTTAAAACACTTGTTTAAATTGTTTTCTTTCTATAACAAGATACAGAAAAAAGTAAAAGAGGATTCCAAGAATCAATTATGGCTCTCAACCACTGTTACTACAGTATATTGATTTGTATAGGTATTTAGAGTTACTAATAAACGTGTGACTTTTTTCTTTAGAATAAAAAAATAACTATTTTTAGGTTATTTTCATTTGCACTCAGTGAATGGGGCCTACAGTTTTCTGCATTTTTAAAAAGAATTTATGATTGAGATATCTTAGAAATTGAGGATATTATTCATAAATATTTACTTATAAAATAATTTTAACTGGGGGAATAGAATAGAATTGGAAGGTTCACTCTGTTTACGTGAGCATAAACATAATAGGGCTTCTTCAAACAAAAGTGGAAAGCTTGGCAATTTAGTGAGAAAAGACAACTTCTGACTAAGCATTTCTTTATTATTTAGAACTTTCTTTTTTTACATTACTACTAATCAATTTTCTGTTTCCTGTTTTGAGAATATATTAGTTCTATAAATAATGCGATTTCCTGGTCTTTGCCTCCAGAAAAAAACAAACAAACAAAAAAAACCAACCCTAACCATAAAACACTAACTACTTTTATTAGTGGTACGTAAGTTTTAGAATAATACAAGGAATTTTATTATTTTTTAGATTTTTGCAGTTAATTTAGGTTTATTTAAAAGCTTTAATATTGGGGAGCAGGTTGTAATTTCCCTAAAAGTCAGTCCTTTTGTTTGAAATTTATGACATTAGCTTTTAATTTAGGCAGTAGCTGAGTGTAGAGCGAAATGTTCAGTTTTTATTGTTTCCATATAAACATTTTTTTATTTTTATTTTTTTTCTTGAGACAGAGTCTCACTACTTTTGACAATTGCTCCCATTACTGCTCTGTGAACATGAGAGGAGGCCCAAACTGCAGACTGACCTTGCTTCCAGAGTCCTTGGGTCCACATTCACCTTTATCGTACCACCATTTGTTTTTCAGCTTGTCTAAGACGCCTGCCTCACTGAGTTTCAAAACGGCAAGGTTTACAGGAGTTCTTCACGTGGAAAATAACATAAATAACATTATATATGTTATTTTATGTTATTCAAATAAAACTACATTAGAATCGCATGGCAAAGTGACAGAGCTGAGGCCACAGTAGGTGTTATGTCTTGTGCTATAGGCCCAGGTTTAGACTCAGACATAAAACTGGGGCCTGCTCCATCGCTTTAGGTAACAGGCACATACTGCTCGGGAGGATTTGTAAATAAAAGGTATGCAATTACTGTGAATCCAAAACTATTGGCTTTGGTTAAGTTTCTCAACCGTGTACCATTCCCCTCCCTTCCCCCCCGTAACCGTGGAGCTCATTCAAAATCTAAAAGCTTCTCTTTTTTATTTTCCCTTTCAAAACTAAAGAAGTGGCTGCAGGTTGACAGACTTCATAGAAGCTAGCTAGAACTGATTTCATTTCTTGCATGAATTCAGCTAGTGGGATTTTACTTTATGCGTGTCTACAGATGCATTGTTACATTAACTCTTTTCCATTTTAATCCAGCACCTAAGAAGCAGGTCATTCTGGTGTCATATAGGGCCGCCTGTATGCAGAAAAAAGACCTGATAGGACAAATAGTAAACCATTATTTTAAAGTATAAGCCTATGCTGATATTTCCCTTCTGAATTATAGTATTTAGCCTAAATAATGTAGCCAGATCAACTGTCATTTATCTTGAGTCTACCAAACCATTATAGTTCAAGTACCAGGCGAAGTGGCTATGATCTACCACACAAATAAATGATAGGTTAGTGGTAACCAAGATTTTTCTGAATAGATAAACTCCTTTTACTTTAAAGTCCTACTTTTCTTTTCTCGTCTTTGATTCTTTCCACACTAAATATTGTATAAGAGTCTCAGGAAGGAAGATGTCACTTATGACCTAGGGTCAATGTTTTGAAGAATCTAAGAATTCTTCCAGTTTTCACTTCCAGATTATGGTCTGCAGGCTGAGCAGATGGATGGATGACTTCTAGGATCTTTTGCTGCTGTTACTGTCTTCATGATTGTTTTTTTTTTTGTTTGTTTGTTTTTGCTTTTACAAACATCTAGGGACAGATTTGTCACATTCCTCTGGACTTTTCTAAGGCTGCCATAGTCCCTATGTCTGGCTGTGTTGCCCAAGGCCTCACTTCTAGGAAATGTTGAGGGCATTTGGAGCAAACAGCCTGCACTAGATTGGTTGCCAGAGGATTCGTTTTTGTTGTTGTTGTTATTGTTGTTGCAGTTTTTGTCTGGGGCCAGGTTTGAACCTGCCACCTCCAGTGTATGGGGCCAGGGCCCTACTTCTTGAGCCACAGGCACGGCCCGAGGATTCATTTTGTATGCTATCTACATGACTAAAAAAAATGCATTAGTGATGGTGATAGTGATAGCTTACGTTGATTGAGCACTTACTATATGTCAGGCACTGTTAAAAAGCATTTTGTGTATTTGCTAATATCACTCACATTTTACAAATGAGGAAACCAAGGTACAGAGAGCTTCATTCATCTAGTCACACAGTGGAGAGTATTTTAATCAGGATTGTGGAAGTCTTGACTTCAAATGTAGCTTGTGCAATTAAAAATGCTAGCAACCCATGACTCAGGAAATGAGGTTTCTGATTGAGATTTCTGATCAACAGTTAACACTAAAACCCATTTTTATGGAACTGTTTTGAAAAAATTTTCTAAAATATACATTTTTACTTTTGATTATATGATTTCTAAATACAATTTAACTTTTGTATCAATGTTTTAAGATCTTACTAAGGGTTTATTGTTCCGTTCAAAAAGAAATATACATTTGCCGTATCCTAGAATATTATATTGTTTTTTTGAGTTAAAATTTGACATGAACATGATTTCATACTTTTCACTAAAAGCTGAGTTTGTGTGTGGGGGGTGAGATGAGGATTACAGTTAATTGAGGCGCTTCGTTAAGTTAGCCTCACTTAATCTAGGTTTACTATTTATACAAACCATCACTCTCTGACCTGACCCCCCTCCACTTACAAAGTGATCGCTACAAAACTGCCTCTGCATGTTGACGGGTAAACTAATAATCCCTTGGGAGCATTTATCTTTGAAAAACAGTATTTTCCAGAGTTTCTGACTCAGAGTAGATACTCTATAATGTAGCATTTAAATTATTTTGAATCCAGTACAAGTATTTTCATTGAACTGGCCCTCTAAGAGTACTTAAGTCTCCAGTCTGCTGCAAAGCCTTTGAAACGCCTCTAGGTAAATCATTTAGCCTATATTGCTGTTCTTGAATGAGGTGAGCTGGAAGGAGGAAGACTCAGTGTGGAGTAAAAGAGGAAAATGAAAGCAGAGAGTCTCTTTCAAGTTTCTTTCAGAAGGGACACGCGAAGGCGACATCGTGGACTAGCTGAAAAGGCCTTGGCTTACTCCTCTCTCTACTTACGTTGTGCTTTTCCCCAGCCCCATCCTCTTTCTTCTTTATCCTGTCTGCTGTTCACTTCAGCAGCTGGGTGTTAGAGAGTAAAATTAGATTAGCATTTAAAATATAAGGGATTTGTTATTAACCATACTTAATGTTCAAATGATGGAACATCAGAACAAAAAATTCGTTACTAAAAGAGTCCTTCTCCGAGGCCTGGCTTCCCTTCATGGATTTTTGGTTTACACTTTTTCCTGTTTCAGATGCATATTTTCTGTACTAATCCCTTTATTCTTGGATGATTTTTCATGGCTGTGATAGAAGGGAATAGATGATTTGTTAAGTATAACATATATCAAAGGCTACAATGGGGTGCATTCTTCAAAGTGCCAAATTAAATATCCAGAATTGTGTGATCAAATATAACTCCTAGAGAAAATATTATTTGGTAATCACACTTTCATATGCATATCCACTTTCTTGAGTTTGCATATTATATATATATGTATACACATATATATCTAAAGAATAAGATATAAAGAAAACAGATGAAAATTTTGTAGTTATTAAGCTCTATGGGTGATTCATGGTTATAGACATTACCAAAATTTTCACAAAAACGTAGCTCACATAAAAATGGGCATAAAAATCTGCATATAGTTTATGTTTAGACTAAACCATATTAGATTTATATCAAAGGGAAAATAAGTGTTAGCCTTTGCAGGCAATGTTTTAAATCGGTTTATTGTCAATTAGTAAACTTATAATATTGTATGAATTTCTTATGACGAGACTGAAAGGACCCCATTGCAATGATGTGTATTAACACTATCAAAGGGTTGAGTTTTCAAACAATTTGTACCTCCCAGATCATGCCTTTCTGTTTTCATTTATTTCATTTAAGATGCATCCTGCTCCTCCTATCTTTCGTGAAATGTTTGTGTTTCAGTGTGAAGACTCTTGGTGAGGGCAGCCATGGTCACAGCATGGGCATGGCTGTCGGGTGGGCAGGTGCTGGGTAGAGGGGTGAGGAGTGACCGGGGGGCTCCCACAGGGGTGCCAAACGCTATCATAAGGTCCTGGATGGAAAGGATAGTGAATTCTTTTTCTAAATTGGTGCTGCACATTGTCCCTTTAAAGCAGAAGTTTAAAAATTTGCTGCTGAATGGGAGCCTGGAGGAGTGCCCCCACCCCACCCAGGGCACAGTCCTGTGAGTGACAGATGAGTCACTTGCGTCTGAAGAGGAACACTGTCACATGTGGTACAGGCGTCCACTGACATTGTTTCCCCTTTTGTTAGATGAATTACTCGTAGGACAGTTAGTTTTCTCCTACTGAAAGTTTCTGTCTATGAAATCCAGGTAAGTCAGGGTCTCAGCACACCGACACGGAGCTCTCCTGTGCTCCCCCTGCACTGAACTGGCAGCACTTCTCTCTCTGTTGGTTTCACCTTCCACAAAGGCTTCAGAGTCAGCCGCACCCTTCAAGTCAGTCCTTTCCCTCCTTAGTTTACCTCTCACGCTGATGGTCAGGCCAAATGGGAGGGGTAAGATAAATGTACAGAGACAATCGGTGTCCTGAAGAAGGTACAAAATAAAGCACGAAAGCCACACCTGCCTCCCAGTGATGGACTTTGATTAGTACAAAGTACTGAGCTGGGTCAGGCCATTCAGATGTGGTCTTCTACCCCAAACTCAGCCTTCAGTATTAACATTGAGATTGCAATGACCTATTCTTTTGGTGATCAACTTTACACCATGCTGAATTTATTTATGTGTTTTTGGATAAAAACAAAATTCCTGATGGAAAAATATATGGAACATACCGTGATTTCATTTTAAGAGACCATTTTATGTTACTTTTTATGACATTTTGGGAAACTCCTTGTTACAGTTTGAAATAACATTTATTCTAAAGCATTTGTAGTTCACATGTGGCGGGCAACATAACTGTAATAACAAGCAGTTTGATTTTAGAAACTACAAGATTAGGTTCGTATTTATTCTTTTGGACAAATATTTACTGAGTGTCCATATATACCAAACAGTGTGTTAGATACAAGTTGATTAAATCTGACTGAGTTGTAAAATTCATATAAATAAATTAAAATGATTTTTTATTTTTAAAAATCTTAAGTAGATTTTTCCAATATATGTACATTTCTGTTATGCTTATTTCTTTTTGGAAATAGTCTTTAATGTACACTCAAATGGGACCTCATTATTTATATTTGTAGAAAATTTTATCTGTAAGGCAAGGTTATATTTCTCTTATATGTATGATAAAAATAAAAAGTTGGCAAACAACATTTTTCTAACAGAGTAGAATATCTTTGTATTTTCTCTACATCTGTTCTAGGACATTTTCTGGTATTTCCAATTTGAATGGAGGAATACTATTAGTGTAAATTTGAAAAATTTTATCTGCTTATATGTATGTATATGTACATATTTATTTATTACATGTTTACGAAAATTGAGAAAATGTCAGGCCAGACACAGCTCCCACCTCCAAAATATGTAACAAGTTCATACCCCTGGTGCCAGGAATTCAGGCAAAATTTCCCCTTCTTCCTGCAGTAGGGTTGGCTGTTAGATGGGAATATATCGGAGGTACAGTGAGCTCAATTTGACGGTTTTTTAGATCAGAGTCTAGGAAAGGCTGTGACAACCTTCTTGACAGCTACTCCCTGAAAACAAAGCATCGTTGTGTGGGTTAGGTGCCTAAATGAGGGGATTTATAGCCCAATTACGAACCTGAAGCATTCAGACAATTTTCTAGATTTTAAAACAAAGAGAAGAATGTATACTTTAACATTTTCATTGTTCTTACATACCAAATGAAGTAATTGATTCGAATTTTCCCATCTGTGGATTTTCTTTGTCTACAAACACTGATATAGTGAAGAAGGATTCTGCAACCCTAGTTAATATTAATAGATATGTTTACTGTATACCCCTTTTTTCTTCAGACACTGCTTAGAAATTAAAGAACAAACATTATTTTATGAAACTGCAAAATGATACAAATGAAGAGAAAGGTGAGTTGATCTTGTTTCAGTAGCCTGGTTGTTTTGCAATTTTATCCATTTATGAAAAGCAAAAACTATCTAGTTTGTATGACTGTCTTTAATTTGTTACTTAACTGTTACAGAAGCCCGAGAGTCTTAGATGGAGCAGGCGTCCCGGTTGGTGCTCTGACGGGTCTTGGTGGAGATGAGTCGTTGCTGTTGAGTGGTGAAGAAGCCTAAGCACACTGCCATCTCTGTGCTCGCCCTCTCTTCACTAAACTGCCCTTTTAGAAACCTGCATCCCTTCCTACTTTCCAAAACTGAAGTTCATAGGACTGGAATGTCTGAGCCACAGCCTCTTCAAAGCCAGAGATTGTCGGTAACAATTTTCATTAGGTTTGTTAGTGTGTTGTCAAATTAATAATGGTTGCAAATATTTTTGTGTTGACAGTAATTGCATACTTAAGATTGTGAGGGTACTTGACTACGATGTGACTGGAATTGGTAGGTCCAACCCGTAAGTCTCCCAGCAGATGCACCTATTACTTTAAATACTGTTTACCCGCTTTTGGTGACATTGAGGCTAACCTTGGAGTCACCTCCCCCGCTGCCACATTCTCCTTTGTCGTACCACCATTTGTTTTTCAATTTGTCCAAGAGGCCTTGTTCATTCAGTTTTAAAACTGCGAGGTTAACAGCATTTCTTGAAACGATAAAACATATTTTGTAAGAAACTGCACAGCTGTTAAGATATTAGAAGGAATGAGGACTTAAGCTCTTTTACAAGCTTCTCCCAGATGCTAAATAAACCTCTCATTTTGCCCTCCTGTGGCCCCTTCCACCAGAGTCCGAACCAAAGGCAATTGTAACTAATTTCAAATGTATTAAACATGCAGTTATTTGGTGCTGGTCACTTTTACAGTTCGTTTATTGTCTAATAACTGATCTCATCGTCAACCAATTACATTTTTCTTTTTGTGAAACAATAATAAACTTAAATTTGCTAGAAATTAAGAAAGAATTGTATGCTAAATTCCTTTGCCTCTAAGAATGTCAAAAACCCAAGAGAGACTGTAATGAAAATTTATTCCCATAAGGAAAAACAAAATGGCATAAATAAACCACCAAACCAGCCACTGATTTTTGTGCAATGATTTTCTGACAAGAAAGAGTGTGCCTTAATTATTATTCCCTTTATTATTTAGTTTAGTTTGTTTGCTTGTTTGAGTTCAGGGGTCCTAGACTCTGGGACTTCCACGTTGGTTCAATTCATGGGCTGGAAGTCCCATGATAGTTGAGGGATAGCAGCAGAAGGTTTTATATCTAAATTTTGTGTTACCTCTTAAAGGCATGAGATACTATTTTGGAATTAGGATTGGATGTCCAATTTAACTGTTTAAATTCTGTAATTAAACCCTGGGAAGTCATGCTGCATGTGATGTGGGCTTTGCAAATAAATAGTCTAGATTAGATTGCTCCAAGTATATCTCTATAAGGAAATGGGGGAGCATGGTCTAACTATTCTCCAAGAGGATTAAAAACATGTGTCATAGGCTTTTGCCTCCCAGGCATTCAGTTTCTTTCCTAAAAGAAAAGTTAGTTTTTCAATGACTCATTAACTCTTTTAAGAGATTTTTCCATTATTTAATGAAATTTCTGTTAAGCCTAAGGAGTGGATTATATATTGAAGAAATTTAGTACAGTTTATGTTATGCTATTTAATAAACACTGCGTTTGGTGATTATTTAATGCAAATCAAATATAGATAAAACAAAACCATATTAATAAATAGCACTTGAACACTAATTCGAAAGTAAAATGACTGGGTGGTGCCTGTGGCTCAAGGAGCAGGGCACCGGCCCCATATACCAGAGGTGGTGGGTTCAAACCTACCCCCAGCCAAAATTGCAAAAAAAAAGAAAAAGAAAAAAGAAAGTAAAATGACATTTAGCTGACTAATAAAATTGTTGAATATTTTGTCATTACCCAGCTTATTAAAATGTTTTTTTTTTTTTCTCTCTCTTAACAAGTATGGGTAATATTCAAAACAAGGTGCTTTTTCAGTGTTGTGAGGGTCTGATCCAGTTGGAGAGTAAACAGTTCTCATAAGTAAAACACATAATTTGGGAGTATTAACTCTTCTGACAGGTTAGAGTGTCCATTTGCAACATGCTAATTAAATAATTAGCTGTTCCCATATTTTCAAGTAAATGCAATGTTAGGAAATAATATATTTCCTAAAGTGAACAGGAGCAGGTTGTCAGTTTAACAACCAAAAGGAAGACTGAAATGTAGAAATGAATAAATATTCAGGGAAGATAGAGACATCTATTACAAAATTTCTGTTGGGAGAAAGGGATTATTTTAATTTATTTTGGATCTATAAGAAAATAAATTTTTCTTTAAATAAATTAAAGCTAAGAACTAAAATTTCTAGTTTGGAAAAAATTATTTTTATACTCCACAATGTTTTAGATTTAAACATTCATACTAGATTTTTAAAAATGAGGTGGCATTCCAATCATTTTATATGTTGTTTTAAGAATGTTTCTTTGATAAAACTGAAATCATTTCATGAGAGGGTTATTTAACGGGTTATTAGCCATATCCAAAGACAGTTTCACAGCACAAAAGAAAACAAAAAAGCAAAATAACAGAATGAATAAGGAGGAAAAAAAAGCTTTTATGTTGAGAAAATTGTTTGGAATCAAGCTTTCTACAAAAGTATTCTATGACATTGTCTTTCTAATACCATCCGTAGGCCATGTAAAAACAGTTTAGTTTCACACTGCTATCTCTCTGTGTATGTGTGAGTGTACACATGCTTTGCTGATATTATGTATTTGACCAATAGAAAAAAGTCAGTGCCCAGTTCACAATAAAGCCAGGTTTGTTTTCCTTCCAGAAACCAGTGGTCCCTCAATAAAGTCGACTTAATACCATCATATACGAAATTTACACTTCTTTAGTGATGCAGAATAGAAGGCACTTTGTAATCAGTATTTGGACATAGTATTTAATATTTCAAGATTCCTTTGCGTGTTAAAAATGACTTATTTTCCACAATTATCTGACTACAGATATAATTTCCTTATTTATTGAGTTTAGCTCTAAAGGCCTCCTTGGATTGCTATTTAAGCTTTAACAAAAGCCACACATACAATGACATTTGGATATCTGTTCTATTTTATGGAATGAATCACTTTTACATGTTATTATTGATAATAATTATAAAATGAATTTAAAAAATGTATAAAGTTTCTTCACTCATTTTACTAGACTAGATTGAAAAGTGCTTTTTATCTAGCCAAAAGAAAATGGAAGTCTGAAGAAGTAATATCAATAATGAACAAGGCTAAGGAAGTTATAAGAAGTCAGATGAATGAGGGGCACGGAAAGGACAGGCTTTGCTGAGCACGTTTCATCATTGTTTTGAAAACCCCTTCAAACATTTCAGATACAAAATCATTGCTGGAAACTCCTCCTGGTTATAAGGGGTATTCCTGCCCTGAGTACGCATCAGAGATGCTATACAACTGATCTGCAGAGTAAGTAAGAGATGGAAGAAAAATATTATGAGATATTTCTTGTATTATTATTCTTTTTATTGTGTTAAATGCAGCTTTTACAGAATTAAGTCAATTGAAATAGATTGTTTTCCATTTAAAAATGGAAGAGAAGGAAGAAACAGCAAGTGATTTTGCTGGACGTGTAACCCACATTGGAGAGCCAAGGGATTGACAAGGACCTTTCATAGACTGAAATAGGACCCAGGGGGTTGACAAGGACCTTCCATAGACTGAAATAGGACCCAGGTAACTTATTTTTCTTTGCTTTTTTTTTTTTTCTTCAGGGGAAGTCAAGTTAAGAAAAAACTTCTCCAAATAGCTTTTCTCATAGTGGTGAGATTTGATTTTAGAGCTGGAATAAAAGTGCTCACCTGGTCAAGTTACAGGACCTTTGGAAGACTTCCAAAAGTTTTTATTCTTGGCATTTCCTCAATTGAGTTAGATTATGAATATCCATACTTCACTGCTCTATCATCTGGGACTTATTTTTTGTTAACGAGAATTATTGAAACACCACATAAAAAAAAGTTTTAGAACGGAAACTAACATGTTAACTTTTTTCATTTATTAATTTTGGGTCAATTAACATAGTGCAGAGTAAGGTGTTCTTATAACTTATCACTGATTTCTATGGATTTGGATAGGCCTTTGTGCATACTTTTCTGCCTTACTCATTATATTTACTTCTTGACTCTGTTTCTTACAGGATAACTTCTCTGTTGGTGAGGTATTAAAGTATGCACCTGATAAAGCGTCTACCTCAGTAAATGGGGCAAATTGTAAATTTTTTTTTTTATGATTTTCTAGATTTCTAAAAATTACTATAAAGGACTGATGATATAAATCCTTAGGTCCAGCATGATATTCAGGGCACATATAGTTTGTAGAATAAATAATTTATAAGAATAAATAAATATCTTTAGTCTGGTTAAAACACATCCAATTCCATCTTACTAGGATGAACATCAGATTGTTGGCTATTGATATAAGCAGAATATGGACTGAATGCATTTTATCTGCCTTAGCTACCATATAATGATACTAGTACTTCACTATCCTCATAAGACATCGATTAGTTACACAGTTGAACATGCCTAATCTGAAAATCTATACTCCAAAATGGTCCAAAATCTGAAACTTTCTGAGCCAACATGATGCTCAAAGGAAATGCTCTTTGGAGCGTTTTGGATTGGGGATTTTCGGATTAGGAATGCTGAACACGCAAGTATGATGCACATATTCCAATATCCGGAGAAAATGTGCAGCTAGAGACCTGTGCGAGGTCTCAAGCATTTTGGATAAGGGATTTTCAACCTGCATACGCCTGAGAAAGCGTCTGTAATTTTAGGCTTATGATCTTCTTCCCTGAGGGCTCTATTCTATACTCTGTGTAAGTTTCAACTATCAAGTGTTAAAATGACTGTAATATTTACCTGAATGCAGCTAGGAATTTTTTTCATAGTCTTCAATAAATCTTAATATACTTTTGAAAAACTTTTAAAATTATATGGCTCAATAAGAAATTGTGTAAAGAAACGGAAAATTCTTTTAAATATGCAAAGGAAATTGATGGACAATTTATGCAGGAAATATAAAAATGATATAAAAATGACACAGTCTTAGTTGGAATTAAACTAATGTGAATTATAACAATGCAAATTCAAATCTTGCCATTAATACTGGGAAAGATAAAAGTAAAGAAAATGCTCAATATAGCCAAGTATTTAATAAGATGGGCATTCTCATAAATTGATTATAGAATTAAAAACTGGAAAGAAAATAATTTGGCTTTATAGAAGAAAAGCTTTAAAATAATTCTTACCCTTAATCCAATTACTCCCCTCTGGGGAATCAATTTTAAGAAATTAATCAAGATATTACCAAAATAATTTATCTAATACAATTTAAATCTAATAGTGTATTTATATAACAAAACAGTGAGCATTCTACGTATCCTAAAGAGAGATGATGTATATTTTGATCCACCCCAATAGTTCCTGAACTTGATTTGAATATCAGAACTACTTATTATACATAGAGATGCTTGGATCTAACCCTGCTCTATCAGATTCTTCTAGCTTGGGGGCACCATATGTTACAAATCTCCTGAGGTGACAGTATGAATAAATATAAATAATTCGTATGTTGTCTAGTTGTTAAAATGTCACATAGCCATTAAAAACTTTAAATGACAAGGAGAAATGCTTGTAGTATAGTGTTGAGAGAAAAAAGAAATTTGCATATTCATTCTGATTTCAGTATGAGAATAAATTACATATATACTTAGTGAAAAAATTTGGAAAAAATACAATACAATAAATAAATTAATGTTTCTGTGTAGGGGCATTGTGATTGATTTGCATGTATTCGTCTTTGTTTTTAGAGAGACTGAGGTCTTGCAGCCTCAACCTCCTGGCCCCAAGCAATCCTTCCTCCTTAGCCTTCCAAGCAGCTAGAAATGTGGGTGCCAGCCATCTTATTCAGCTTACGTTTGTTTTTTATGTTTCCTGACACACTTCAAACTTTCTATAATGTGCTTTAATAATAAATAAAAAAACAAACAAAAATGCTTTCAGTTATCATATAATGCCTTTCAGAATTGTTTGATTCAAGGCAAAATATAAATTCTATTTTGTATCAAATAAAATTTAAGGAAGAGGCAGAATCTAGGAGTTATTCTTTAGCATCTCAGATAAATATCCATGGCTCCTGATTATGTGGTTTGCCTTGGCCCACTTGGTTTGTGCCTGTCTCAGGCTTGAGGACATGTGACGTGTTTGGCTGCTACAAAGCTCTACTTTGCAGGAACAGGTCAGGCGTCAATTAGCAGACACACCCCATCAGGTCAGAGCCCCGGGATGTTAATAGAACTCCTAGGGTCATGGAGAGAAGACTTGCTATTTCACACATACTTACTTTGACAAGGTGAGCTTTTTCTCTGAGGCCAAATTAAATGAATTGACTGTGAGTAGGATTGAATCCTGTTCAGTGGGCCATTTAAAAAAGAAAAAGTATATATCTCTGTTTTTAGAGAAAGAGATTCTATGTTCTTTCCCAAACATGCATTGGACACCCTAAGGAAAAGTCTTTTGGGGGGATTTTTTTTGCAGGAATTTAAATAATGCAATTTGTTTTTATCTTCCACTATACTACATGTTCTCTATATTCCTTTCCTGAAATAAAATTAAAATTCTAGATTGGAAAACTCCTTTTATTTAAACTTCATTATGGAGCATATACATACATGCACACACGCACACACACAGTGGCTATAAAGTTCATGTGGAATTTAAAATAGTGTGCAATTTCAAACTGCACACGGACTTTATGGCCACTCTGTACACACACACGCGCACACACACACACACACATATGTACACTGAAATTTTTGCAGCACCACCCTAATAAGAGTAATTTCATGTAACATGAATACTAACCAACTCTGTCTAGACTGTTCTGTTATTGATGGCTGCCCTTTCAGTATTGTCTTAAGAGCTATGTGCATGAAGGCATATTCTGAGTAGCAAGGTGAGGTAGAAAGGAGCGAGTATCACATGGGATTTGCTTTTTGTATTTTAATTAATGATATCACCCAAATAAAGTTAGGTGGAGCAAGTTAGCAGAAACACTGAGAATTTACAATAAACTCCAGAATTTTGTATAAAATCAATGAATAACCTGCTGAGAAAAATAGCTATTTATTAAGAAGCTATTTATAAAATATAAAAAGTAAATAGAAATCAGTAGGTTGGCAAATGATAAGGTGCTAAGAGCTAAGTATGTGTGGCCTTCAGGAAAGGCATTCGCCTTCACAGTCCACCTTATACCAGCTGTCAGACCTGCAGTGTCCAGGCCTCCGCATTATCAACGCTCCACCAAGTTTTCAATTTAACTTGTAGCTGTGCCATTACTTTTCTTCTCAGATTATTCCTTCCAGTAGAGAAGCACAAGGCTCTTTTTGGCTTTTTTCTGCTTCATTGGATTTGCGCACTCGTTTCCAAAGGCAGAACTTGGGCTAAATTGCTGTACATCCATAGGAAAAAGTTTTTAGAAATGATACTAAGTTTTCACTCCAGTTTGCTTATGCAATGACAAGTAAGATTTGCATAAAATGGCACCATTGATAAATGTTTGTTTATTGTTCCTAAGCAATCAGGAATTGATCAATTGTTTAATATTAAAAAAATTAAGGGGAAACATTTGAGTGAAAAGACAATTCAGACCCTGCATGGTTTATATGAGCATTTGGAAACCACCTTGGTGAGGAGGAAGTCGGTGTCTTTGCTTTGGGTTAGGATGACAGACAGGTGAGTGAGTCAGCGTGGCTGCGTCAGAACCACAGGTTTCCTTCTCAAACTTCAGTCAGAAATACTGAACAAACTAAGTAGATACTGGACTAAATTCCAGCAATCATCTCTAAATCGTAGGGTCTTTGGAATTTGCATGACTAATTCCTATTTGAGAACTCGGTCTGAGAAATGTTATTTCTTGAAAGAACTTTGTGATTTTTGTGAAAATGTCTGCCAGTAATTCATCCAGAGCATTAGCTGGGCATTGTGACAGACGAGGATTTTAATTATATTTTTAGTGTTGAGTATTGCTTTAGGCAATCTTTACAAATATTTCATGCCATATAGCTTCATGATTTTGTTAATTTTAGGTCACAGAGTAGAATTTTCTAACCTATGTTGGGTCATGGACCCCTTTTAGAATCTGATGAGAGCTCTGGATACTTTCTTAGGAAAAATGCACAGATACACAAAACCACTGACTGGTTTTAGGAAGTTTGCAGACCTTGGAAAGGCAGTCATAGCATGGCTAAAAACATCTGTTTTAGATTATAATATTTATTTTAAAATTGATTAGTGATAACTTTCAAGTATGTCTACTAAAGGGGAGAGAATACGAACATTTCTATGATGCATGGTAGCTTAGAATTTTTACAGAGAAGAGGTGTTAAGACTGTGATTTATCAAGAAGGGATTTCCAAGGTATTTGCCTCAGTCTCTGATCATTCTGCAAACACAATGTGTGGGACATTTTTAAAGACTCTGTGAAACTGATAAAAACTTAAAAAAACATGGAAAGATGTATAATTTCACAGAATTCAATTATTCATTTTAAATAACATAAATTTCATTTTATTAGTGGTGGTATTGGGGTATTATTTGAGATTATAAGTGAGAAAATCCCTACCCCAAGTCATCCCTTACTGTTATCACCACCCATGATCACATCATATAAAAGAGAGATTTGTTTCAAGACAGGACCACTGCTACTTACATTGTGAGGGGCCTCGAGTTATTTATGGTATCATCTACTTTTCAAGTTCTGATCATTATTCTTCTAGAGGAAATTTACTTTATTACCAGCAGCATGTGAGCGTCCAGCAGGAGTGCCTTTCCTGCGGGTGCCTGTCTGGACCATGGTTTGTGCCTTTCCTGTGGGTGCCTGTCTGGACCATGATTTGCTGTGTAGACTTTACCCCTCCCCTGACTTAGAATTCCTTAGATTCCATGATTTCTGGAATTCTGAACTATTCTGTGGACCATGGATCATATATACTTTCCATACTTTGGAGATGCCTAAAAGCTTCCATCGATGACTTTGTTTTTTAGTATTTATTTATTTATTTATTTTTTGCAGTTTTTGGCCAGGGCAGGGTTTAAACCCACCACCTCTGGTCTATGGGGTCGGCGCCCTAACCCTTTGAGCCACAGGCACTGCCCTCATTGATGGCTTTAAAGACATAATCCTAGAATGTCAGAGTCAGAATATGGGTTAGAAAACATCTCCAACTTCCCTATTTTACAGATGGGGTCACGGAGGCCTAGTCAAAGTTAGGTGACTTGTCCATCAAAGCCCAGCTAGGGCACAGGTCCTCTGCCTTCTGGTCCAGTGCTCTTTCCACAATATTATGGTATCTCTGTTTCCTGTCATCACACTTTCCTGAGTAGCTAAGCTATTTATTCATAATTTCTATGGCATTGTAAGGGAACTTCCTTTCCCCCCATGAAATTTATCAGGCTTGGTAGGATCTATACCTGATTAAGCTTTGGAAACTATTTGACTCATTAGATTCCCTGCATTAGTAAGATGGCAACTTTGGTCCAGTTAGGCTAAGTACTCCTTGATTGAGACAAAACCCTTAAAAGCAGGTGATCTTGTCAACTGAGGTGATATACCCAAAATATCCAAAAAGGATGGATAGATGATTTTCTTCAAAAGCAATACCAAGAACCTACGTGATGACTTGATTAACTGGAGGGTAACATTTATTTTCTCCCAAGGTTAAAATAAGATGTTTATTTTAACATATACAAAGTTCTTAATGATGTAGGTCCTAATCTTTTGGGATGTATAATCTCAGATCCCCAAAACAGCATCATAGGATGCTTCCGCATAATTAGTTAGAAAATTTCACACAGAAGGAATAGAACTGTAAAAACAAATGCTAAAATAACAAGGCCCACCCCCAAAACTCAATCTAAGTTTTAAATTTTTTACCTTTTTTTCCTATTCATTAAGAACTTTCCTAAAATCATTTATTAAGAACTGTTTTTCTGAAAAATGCCTCTCAAGTTTTTTTCCTCATTTCCAATACAGCGGCGTCATCTTCATTAAAGCCTTGATCACCTGAGACCAGGTGATCCCTGCCTTTCTCAATCCACGCTCTGCTCCCTGGAATCAGAATAACCTTGCTTCTCTCCTTATTTGTAGTGTTTTGTCAAAAACTTTCAGTGACTTATGATTGTCTCTGGAATATTTTTCTAATTTTTCTGACATGAAAGGCTTCCCAACAATTCAGCTTACGTACACTTCGAAAATAACAATTTCATCATATTTTATTGAGTCAGGTACTGTGTCAAGTTCTTTATATTCTCGTTTAATCCTTACAACAAACCTATATTATAGAATTATATTTCCATTTTACAAATGAGGGAAGCAAGCCCCGAAGTTGTCAGGCTAGAAAATGGTAAAGGTAGAATTGGAACTTGGGTTTGTCTAACACAGAAGATGAGTCTCTTAATCGCAGGAATCCCCCAAGCAGATCCTTTCTGACTTTAGCCAGGCTAATTTCTGTCAAGTCCCAAAGATATTTTTAGAGTTGACTCCAAACTCACTACTAGAACTCATAATAGAACTTTCCCCAGTTTCTTATCCTTGTCAAGTATTCATTCACTCAGTGACTTATTCATTCAAATAATACATATCAACTAATACACGTCAACTTTCTGAGGTCTTCTTAGAGCTCTAGATTCCGTCTATCTCCTGCTTCCTTAGATTATAACATTAGTTGTCTGGAGCTCTCACATGTGCTTTGGCTCATACACACTTTCCTATGTTATCTATGTACATTTTTTTCTCCCTCTTGGATGGCCGCAACTGTGCTTTTTGGTACTTCCTACCATGCCCAGTCCCAGTGCAGGACCAGAGTGTAGCTGGCCTGCAATAACTACATGAGAATTGCTCTCTAAGCAGATTAGCTTCAGGTGCTATTTTGTAAGCAACCCAATAAAGTGAAAGAATAGTGTTCTGGACAACAAAAGGGAGTCCTGCAGCTATGGAAACTGACAGATTTGGGGGCGACTTGGTATGAAGTGTTTTAAAACAAAAAGATAAAGAAAAATGCTTCAAAACTTTTCATTAAATGTTTGCAAGAAAGACATAAAAATATTTTCATTGGCTGTCTTTATGCATACTGGCAGATAATTTGGTCTATTTGTATGAAAACATAATCTAATAAAGTATTTCAGTGAGATTGTGGATAGCAAAAATAAGGGGTTACCAATTCACTTCGTGTGACCAGATTAGGAAAGAACACTCATTGACAAAATCAGATACAACTTTGCTGTTAATGTTGAGGGAAATTTGATACTCTCACTAAACTTCAAGAAAAAAATTGTCCATAACTGTATTTTTATAAATCAATTCTCAGCTATTTATGTAGCCAGTAAAATACATCATCTTTAGAAAATGTTTCTGTTACTAAATTTACTACTTAGAATAGTATAATTTAGCTCATCTTTGAAATTAAAAATTATACTTACTAACAGACACTAAAAGTCAACTCATGTTTGGTTTAAGATTTATTTAACTGCATATTTTAATATGTACTTAATTCACTAAATATATCTATTTAAAGTTCATATACAAATACTTTAAATTTTCCAACAAATTCTTGATACCAAAAATAAATAAATCACAGTTTGAACTTTCTTCTCTCAAAGTTTCAGATTCCCTAGCAGGCGACCAGCATTTGCTCTTGTAAATTAAAATGTATTTTGGTTGATCTTGTTTCATGTATCTTATATTTTGGCTTGGATTTTGGGTAGGCAAGGAAATAATACAAATAGGAGAAGGAACTTGGATATTAAAAATAGTGCTTCTTATAGAAATAGGGATTACAAGCTAATAAAAGGAAGCTGTCTGTACCTTCAAAGTTTAGGTCTGTATAGGGGGCTCATAAGTAGGAAACCATGCAGCTTTTCTGTTACTTTCTGAAAATAGTTGAAGCCTCAGAAGTGTAAGACCATGGGTCTTTAAAGATTTTAAGTTCATGTCATTTTAAAGAACGTTATAAAGCTGTGTATCTCGAGAGCAACAGGACTCATAATCATATTTTAAAACAGATATATTCTAATGCTCATTTTTTAAATCAAATTTGAAAATAGTGACAAAAAGTTAAAGTTCTTAGAAATAGTTTCACCTACTTTATTTTTTTGTTAGAAATAGTTTTCACCCTACTTTATTTTTTGTTAGTGTTAACACTTGAACACAGTCTTTGAATTATTTGCTCGTTGTCAGAAGTTGGGTGTGTTACTAGTTTGGACACTTCCATGTGCATATCAATATTAATTAATTAATAAAATTTATAATATTAATTAATTACAATTACTATTAATTAATAAAAAATAATATAATATTTAATGCACCTAATACATCAAGTGGAATTAATATAAATCAATGTGTTTCATTCCACTAAGCCACAAAACAAAAAAAATTGTTTTCATGTTGACTTCAAGTTATACAAAAGAGCTAAGTCACTGCAAAACTACCAGCAATTCTTCACCTGAATAAGATTACCATAGAATATTTTATAAGAATTCAAAGTATACACACAAATCTTCCTGACAACTAATGTTCATGTAGACATCAATTCTAACATATAAATAGTTCACTAAAAAACATTGTGACAATTTCTTTCTTTTGTATGATTGTTTAGGCAGAGATTCATATTTCTGGCATCTTAAAATTTATGAATGGATAAATCAAGAATGAATAATGTGACTCAAATATGTCCTGTACTTTTCACTGAAGGAGTTAGGGAAAGTCATGCTAAAAGTTCAATGCCTGAGATTCTGGATTTGGTGACTATTACAATAAAATCATCTACAGGAATAATATGTTGATATTAAAATAAATTTTCTATTTCATATGTGTAATTTTGTGTGTATTTCTAATGACATGACAAGTGCCCCTAACAAGACATCCTTCTGAAATGATTTTTTTTCATTAATAGATCCAACATTCAACTTTAAGGTAGGCCAGGCTTTTAGACATGTTTATAATAATGATGACCATTTTTCTGGCAACAAATTGCCTAAATTCTCATTCTTTCTGTACATTTTTTTTTCTCCTTTTCTAAAATTTCCTTTTTCTTGAGCCCCAAGTGTTTTGGTTGCCTGATCTAAAATCTACATGAGTCACACAAGACGGAGCCTTTTGGGAGGAAATGATAACAAAGACTATTACTGAGTGGGACATAGAAGCTGCTCCCCTGTGTGGGCTGTGGGAGCCGCCTTCTCCTGATAGTTCAAATTTTAGATGCTTTTTAAATTCTCTCACTTGTTCCTCTCTTCGGGTGGAGCTCTCCTTTATGGAATAACCAGCTTGGAACAGCGTATAAAAGTCAGGAAATACTGATTTCCTATATAAAAAAGGCCTGGGAAGGGCGGCGCCTATGGCTCAACGGAGTAGGGTGCTGGCCCCATATGCCGGAGATGTCAGGTTCAAACCCAGCCCCAGCCAAAAACTGGAAAAAAAAAAAAAAAAAAAAAAGGCTGGGATGCAGGGTGCATCACGTGGAGAAATAACACTCCAGACATATTTCCTTCCTTTCCTTTTATTTTTCTAACCACAGTGTTTATACAGTACCTTAAAAAAAATCTCATCAAGTCTGTATCAGATCAAAATTCTAGCCTGATCATATTTCCAAAATATATCATTAAAAATATACCAATTTTTCTTTTATTATAATAAAATGCTTAAAAAACACTGGGGATTTTAGTTTTAATACTTTTGTAACCTCTTATCCATTGGACCAATTGGCAGTAATTATATGTTTTCTTCCTATAGAGAAATTAACAGGTGATAACAGTTTCCTAAGGTCTTGGGTTTTGTGGAAGACCGGTGCTAATATTTAATGATATGGAAAACATAAATGCATTAGGATGTAACTGATATGGACTTGAGCGAAGGCTTGTATTTTTTTCCTACTATATCATTTATAAGTGGCTGTTCAAATAACTATTATAAGTGACAAGTGTCAAGCTGGCTTCCTAATGTTAGTGGGTTAAAAAATATAGATGTATAAAGAAAAAACGGATTGAAAAATAGGTGGGGGAGGGGTTTCCTTCAAATGGATGGAACCCATTCTTTTGAAAGAAAACTCCCCTCTTACCTTGGTCCTGGAGCTGGTTAGTTCTCCTCTGTCCTCCTCCTAGGGGAGAAATACCCAAAGTTAAACAATAATAGAACATGGTCTTGTATTAAGGTCAAGTTCAATTCTGGCCAACCCCCTCTCCAGGTCTCACAGGACACTACCGACTGTCTGATATGCTGGGTCCTTTGCTGATTGAATTGAATTCAAAACCCATTTTAAGGATTAAGCCAAAGGGGACTGAACATTAGCTGTGCAAGAGGAAAAAAAATTCTCTCTGCCTTTCAGTCGGTCCATCTTGTCAGAAAGCTCATATAAATTGAAGGTTGGTCTGGAGTAGGGACCTCATATAAAGGCGTTGCTTGGGTAACTGTGTCAGCTGGAGTACATGATGGAGGGTGTGTGGGGCTCCTCAGGGAGGGGGGTGTGCTGCGGTGTTCTCAGCCATCTCCTTGATGCTCTTTTGTCTTTTGAGAGGAAAATGATAGTTCTACAAAAACCACCATGTTTGGAGCAGTTCTAAATAGAATATGAACAGTAATTATTGTAAAAATAAAAAACATTGAAGGGTCTTTAGGCAGGAAGGTTAAAGTTTGGGAAATGGATATGATCAGACACTATGTGCTTGTTTCATTTTTTGAAATAGGAAGTAACCGATTGGATGAAGATGGGATTTTTTTTCTTAATATGTCTCTGTCTAGCTAGGACACCTTGTGTGTTTGGAGAGAAACAAGGCAACATAGTGAGAAGGATATGGATCTGGGAATTTGACGGTAATGGGCTCCACCCCACCTCTGTCACTGTTCCGCTATTTGATCTGAGTTTCAGCAGCACCTTCTATCCAGATGGGGAAATCTGCATCACTCCAAGAAGCTGCAGAGGTCCGGGTAGAAAATGCATTCACACACGTGTCCTTGCTACATAGTAGCTTGTCATTACATTTTCATTTCCTTTTCATTTATAAAATCTCTGATATGGTCGTTTCTTAGTTTGGATTACTTTATCTCTTTTAAGACTACTGACTAATTAACCGAGCTTAGAGTCAGTTCTTGGTTACCCTTTGGCATAATATCAGAGATGGTGGGTGATTGACTCCCATATAAAAACCAAATACCAGACCATCGATTGAATTCTGTGAGACGTGAAGGAGTGGAGACCAAGAATGAGCCTGCACCCATACAAGATCATGTGCTATTGTTATTTAACTTTGGGTAACTTATTAAAATTCTTCATCAAGTAAAATGACATCAGGTGAGAAAATGGATGTACTTTGGAACCTCAGTTTGTCCAAATATATTCCAGAGACTTCAAAATAAGGAATCTTGTAATCGTTATTCTAATAGACATTATGAAAATGTGCAGGGAAAAAACACTATATAGCAGATACAATGTTACACAATGTTACCGTGTCTCCATCTATGACTGTTACCATTTAATTTATGTTAGTTTTTTTGTATAAACTTAAATGAGCTTTAAAGTTTAATCACCTTAAAGTTTCACGACATAGATACGATATAACAGAATCCCACCATCTACCACATGTGTGTCTCCCCTGTCTCTTCTTTGGGAACCTTAACTTCATTCACGGCCATTAATGAGTATTCTAAAAATGGCTGTTTTCAGAAACCAACTTTTTCTCTACTCAATGCTATAAATTAAAAAATATATATACAGAGAGAACATTTTCTGAAACAAGTACATGCAGAAGTTGTCAAGATGTGCTTAAAATGGAAATAAAAGGAGTGAATTGTACTTTATGAATCACCTGCTTCACCCACGGAAGTCACTCACATGACAGAGCTTTGAAGGAAATAGTTTTATATTTAGAAATGATCTGGGAATCTATGAATAACAACAGCTATAAGTACAGTGCCTGGATTGAGTGAAATTACAGTGGCTGTGTGGTCTTCATGCTTCAGGGCATAAACTGATTGCTATTTGCAATAAAGAGAAAAATGAAAAAGAAATTAAGTAGTGCTGAAGTTGTTAGGTTTATTATGGTTTTGCCCTTAAAAAAAAAAAAAAACCTTTTTAAGTATTTCATATTGAAACACCCCAGGATACTACTTTACATGGCCATTTAAAAAAATCTTATCTAGATACAGAAATACAGGTTTTGTTTTTGAAAAGTCAAAACAAGTTCTTTTATATGCATGCGTTTTATTTTTGCTGTTTTATTCCTTCTTACATATAATCCAGTGAATTTTGTCAGATTTGTACCTTGCCCAAAGTTGATGTCATCATGTAATTTTAAATGATTGTTTACACAGGCATACAAGACCTATATTTATCTCTAGCTATGCTGGTTCTTACAGAGAAGTGCTTTTCTTAAACACATTTCCATTTCACAAAGTATTCAGACTGCAATAAAAACAGCTATTTACTAAGGAAGTGGCTTATTTAATTGCAAAACCAGAGCTTCTGTGGAGGTTCTGAGAATGAATTTTCCCCCAGTTTTGTTAAGTGTCTGCAACTTCAAAGAGGTATGAAAAATTTTTGGTTGTTTTGCTGAAGATAGTCTAGGGTATAACTGAGAATCTCAGACTGTCAGAGCGGGAACTGGGCCATCACTGTTTGCTCATTACGAATCTGAGGATGTTCTGCTTACATTCTCACAGGTCTGATGTTGGGGTTCATAAGCCCATTTTCCCTCAATTTAGGGGACCAGTTTTAATTTTAAAATCTTTCTTTGTGCTGACCTAAAATCTACTTCAAAGTAATTTCTTTAACTCAACGGGTTTATCTAGTTTTTAATATAAATGATAATTATGGAACTTGAAGTCTAGATGAGTATTTCCAATCAATCTTGAAATTATCAGTGTTGCCAAAACTGCAGCATGAAAGAATTACAGAAACTGCTCAATAAGCCTTCGGATTAAACTATATTTATATTAAAAAGTCCCTTTTTGTTCTTTTCCCCATAAGAGCACTGGAGAGAGTCAGAAGATCTCATTTCTAATCTCAGCTGGGGGACTGTGGGCAAGTCACTTAACACTGCTACTGTACAGGGCCTTCCTCTGTAATAAAACGGCATCACACAGGGTTAAAAAGTGTAAGTAAAAGACTATTTGTGGAACGGTTTGAATGGAATATACAGCTCAGTAGTGTTAGTGTTCAATATGAGTCAAATTTAAGCATAATCTTTTAAATGTGAACAAGTTAGAAAGAAAATTAAATGATATATTAACTGATTCTTTGGGTTATACAGTATTGTAATTACTATGTCATTTAATAGAAAGAAACTCTTCTTTTTTATTAATACTATGAACTTTACTTTTTATTCTGGAAGATAACCTGAGGTCAACTTTTCTTGGGTTCTATTTACTTTCATTTACCTCTAACTGAAAACCGATGAAATAAAAGCCAATGGGTAAAGGGTCATCTTAGGACTCTGGATTCTTAGTTTAATTTTTAGTTTCCTTTTTTTTTAAGTTTACTTTTTAATGCTAAAGGCGCTAACAAGGAAAGACTGTCTTACTTGATAATGTTTTTATGGTTTTTTGTGGTTCTAGTTGCAAATGGATGAAGAAAGGAAAGACTAGGGACTGGGAAGCTGAAGATGTCTTTCCTTAGTTACTAATAGGATTTTAGACTGTCACCACTTCAAAAAGGGACATTCAGAAGCTGCATATCTGCCAGCACCTAGTAAGAAACAACCAGGCTTCTATGGCAGTGGAGGCCCCGTGGGAAGCTCTCTCCAGTTTTCCTACGATCTTCTGATGAGCAGGGACCCAGATACTCTATTTCCTCTGAAAGTGAGAAGCTATTTGTGTCATATTTGTTTGATTAACTCCAATTTAACTCTTATTCTGGCTAACTCCCAAATATTTAGTACTTAGACAAAACATTAAATTTTGAAAATTTCTGCAAAAATTTATCTCTGGGATGATTTCTTAATTTCTTCAATTAGAATTAAAGAAAAACAACCCACTATGTAAAATCTGGTTTATTCCAACATGACATGATATGGTTTCATGTGGTCAGTGGTATTTATTTATTTATTTATTGTTATTATTATTTTTTTTTGCGGTTTTTGGCCAGGGCTGGGTTTGAACCCACCACCTCCAGCATATAGGGCTGGTGCCCTACCCTTTTGAGCCACAGGCACCGCCCTGGTCAGTGGTATTTAAAACGATAGTTTTACCCACTATCTCGGGATTGTGCACTTTGACAGGCAGAGTTGATGCCGAGGATTTTTTATGCCTTTTATTTTTCATAATTTTTGAATTATACGATATTAAAGCACTATATTGAAATGGTTTCACACACTTTTTGGAACTATATTTTATTCTGTGAGTATCTCTTAACAATTTTTAGGTTTTCAGAAAGTATGGAATCTGTCCATTTAAAAGAAACTACTTTCAATCATGGAAGAGACTTATCTGATACTAAGAAGGATAAGCAGTATATACAATATTCCTAACTTCTGTTAATGTAATTATTATTTACAAAACATTCTCATAATCCTGTAATGCCTGTTCCTGAGAAGTCTGGGAATGAGCGCCACCTACTGGTGATCTTCTATGCAGGTATTCCCAGATACTTACAATATTGCACATTTATGGCAGTTGTCTTACATGTGTATTATTTCATTCTAAAAATAGATTTATTGAACTGATTTCCTTCGAAGGTGGAGCAAACATTAAAATTAATGAATTATAGTTTCTTATTTCTAGCTAAATTAAAATACAATATAATTCTAAACCAGAGTTATTACTATTTTCTAGCTCATTATAACTGCCAAAGTATTTATCTTTCTCTTCTTAAATTTGAATCATAAACTAGTCCCATCTTGGCTGATAATATCTTTAGAGACAAAAGGAAGCTAATAATGTCTAAAGTTGTGGATGAGTGGTTTCTTATGTGCCATGCTGAAACAAATAGGTACCATTTTATTTTTTGTAGAAAACATTATTCACTTGTGATGTATTAAGTTGATGTTTATCATTAGTATAAAACCGCATCAAAGCAGCATGATATAGAATTCTACACCGAGCAGATTGCTTCTCCATAATAAACTGAGCTTTATAGCATTCTATTATAGGCATTTTGGAGTTTTATAGTAAACCTGATTAGCATCACTCCCTCCCAACCCTGTGTTGTGTCTATTTGTGTGTGTTTAAGTTCCTTATGTATCTAAGTATTGCAAGTAGAAAGAGCCCCTTCCTGTCTCTCTTCTATAGTCCCACCCCTCCCTCCCTCCACACTCTCAGCTAAGGGGGTGCTGGCCCAGGACATGGTGGGGATCTATCAAGCGTGATAACACACGTGCCCCTACCAAACTGTTCTGAGTGCTAAGAGGCAGTTAACACTCACCATCTCTCTGAGAAATTTTAATGGATCCTCCCTCTGCAACAGCCAGGGTGTCATCTTCCTGGCATCCTTTTCTTTAGGAAGGTAAGTCTGGAGAATAAAATCTAACACAAATGATGTGTAACCAACAACAAAACTTGTCATTTGGCCTTTGCTGCTATTCTGAGGATAAGTTAAGAACCACTCATCAACTTCATCCACAGCATTGATGCCTGGAGAAGTTATGATCCTATAGCCTGAGACCCTGTAATGGAGAAAATTAATCTCCACAGCTGGGGGGGGGGGGCGCGGGCGGAACATAAATATTGGATCAGAGAATGCTGAATTATGAGGAAATGGAGGCGAATTTCCCAGGAAGCGGACAGCTCTGAAGTTTGACGCATTCAGATCTACTTGGGGGACTTCTGAGGGTGATGAGCACCCCTGTCCACACGTCCAGCCCATGCACACGTGAACTTTTTATCTTTGACCTGAATGTGCCATCATGAAGGAGTCCTGGAGTGGCTCAGGATCCCTTCCTGCCCTGGGAGTGCCAACCTGTCAACTCAAGCTTGCTAGACAGGCCCAGGAATGTTGACAGCCTCACATAACTACTGTGGGGCAGGGTGTTTTTCCTACTGCCTAGCTTAAATACAAGCAGCATAAACATATATTGGGGTCACAACCAACACACCTGATCCATGTAAACGCAGAGGCAGAAGCTCCTGGGAAGCTAGCGCTGCCACTCATTGTCCCAGCTCCAGGACTCCCAGCTCCAGACGTTTCCTGTTCATCACGTCCCTCCACCCCGTATCTTTTCTGTTGGAAAATCTTTTCAGTGGCTTTGCTTTGACTAACTGGACTTCATTTTCTCACACTTGTGCCTCCATCTGGATTTCAGCCCCGCCAGAATCCCTAGGCGCATCTTCCCTCCAGTCCTACAGCTTCACAGCTTTAGTTCCAGAGAACCCACCACGGAAAGGGAGATCCCAACGCACAAAACCCTCAAGCCCGGGCTTTGCTGCTCCTTTCCCTCTGCTCAGCCTCCATCACTGGTGTGGAAACTGCTTCTAGAGACCGTTCCTTTCCCTGAGGTGGTCAGTACAAATGAACCCCATAACATGGAGCCTATGTAGCCACTTGGCATGGACGAATGTTCAGTTCGTTTCGAATGTAGGGTAAGTGGAGCCACCGTTTTCAGCACATTTACTCTGTATCAGCTGACAGTTTTGAAATACAGCTGGCAGGTGTAGGTCACGGTCGCCAACTTGGCGGTGCAGCTCTGTGCTCACGGCAGTTATGTATTGTTGCTGCTGAATCAATTTGAATCGCATGGGACATAGATATTGTTTGTGGAGATTCTTTATAATATTTGTTGATGAGGCAGGTGTGTGGAACTCAATACAACAGTTAGGAATTCTCATTTTTCTTAGAACTGTCAGAACGGAGATTCAGTGTTAGCACTCTCATCAAATCTCATTAAGAAACTAGGATTTTTGTGTAGCGGTTTTGTCTTGTTAAATTTGATCCTCTTTGAAGTGGTAGATTCTAAAATGGCTACAAATTAACCATTTTCTCAGGAAAGTCACTAAAATACAATTTCTAAGTGTAGTGGTGAGAATAAAGGGCTAAAGGTTGAATTTAGAAACTTTCAACATGCTGTCACCTACTCAAGCAGCTGCAGAGTGTCCCAGGTGACCGACCTAAAACTTCCTGATACATCCACATTTGGAATCCACCCACCCAGTCATCATTTGCTGAGTGAACTGACAGAAGATCTAGGGCAAATAATTTCAGCACTTTAATTTTTTCTTTTTTACTAATGAGAAAAATGGCAAAAATACATAATGCCCGGTCAGCCTTAAAGAAATGCAGGAAAAAAAGCAACATTTTTTCCTCTTCATGGGGAGCTGTGATTTCAATCATCTTTTAACTATAGGAAATATGTTAAACATATTTATTTAATTAGATAAAAATATGGAATTTAAAGTGGCTGTGGAAAGTTTTCCATATCCTACTGCAGTCAGCGTCTAGAAAGAGAGGGTGGAGCAGATGAATTCTACGGTGTAGCTGTTTTCTCCTGGGTAAGTGCAGCATTGAAACCCACACCTCATGACATCTCAGTCTGAGAATGTGAAATGCTTGGTGTATACAGTAAACACCAGCATCTCTAATGGCAAATTGGGTAGCTGTTTATGCATGTTGCAATAAGGGATATTTTTGTGTGTGCACGTGCATCTGTGTATTTTAAGAGGATCAGCTGATTTATTATTATTATTATTTTTTGCAGTTTCTGGCTGGGGCTGGGTTTGAACTCGCCACGTCTGGCATATGGGGACAGCGCCTACTCTTTTGAGCCACAGGCGCTGCCCCAGGATCAGCTGATTTTTGTTGCATATGTTTGCCCCACCCTTAACTTAACAGACCTTATTATCCAAAATATAATAGAATTACAAAAAGTATCTGTAGCATCTTTTAACACACATGTGGCACTAAAAAAAAATGAAAGATATTCATAAGTAAAAATAAATTTCTTTTTATAATAGTTACAATTTTAAAAAGTCCTGTATTTCATGTACCAATCACTATGGCTCACTTTTAGAGGACATGTTAAGAGTCTGCTCATCAGAGGCCAGGGGATGCTCAGTCTAGGCCTTAAATTTCCACACTTGTATATTTTTCTAGTGTCTACATCCAATACTAGCAGTAGCCATGTTTCTGATATCAAAAATGGACTACAGCTTTAGTCTCACACCCGACATCCAGCAAACTCCTTCCTTCCAAACCTTCCAAGTACAGTTGAACTAGTGCATAAGTGTGTCTCACACATTTTACATGTGAAAGTGGGTCCTTTGGCATTACAGCTTTATACATGAATTTGAATAGTCAGTTGGATACCTCTGCCCTAACAAATTCTCCAAATTAGACAAAATATAATTTGGCCTACACAGAACTGTACCCACCCTGATACAGATCTAGGCTTGGGCCAAGTGTCCTTTGAAGCCAGTGATTTTGTTAATACTGAACAAGTCCAGTGAAAGATGCTGCATTCTAATTCCCGTTCTTAGGACTTCCTCCCCCCTGCCATGCTCTTGCTGCAGAGCTCTGAGTTGCCAGTTGTAAAGTAAGTGCTTGGCTTCAAAAGATCAGTTATTGTTGCTAAGAGTTCCTGAAGCTGGACATTGCCAAGTCCAGCTGGGCCTCATTTTCCAGGTCTTACTCGCTGGTGCAAGTTCTACTGGAATTGCTTTCTTATGAAGCATTATTATTATTATTATTATTATGATTGAGACAGAACACTTGCTGTATTTTAGACATGGTCCCACAAACGTCTTTAGAGAAGGCAAAGTGTGGGTGGGAATTATCACTGGTCAATCATAAAGTATAGGAGACTATGGCTTTTAACTTGGCTCCACATATTAGGCCAAGTAAACAAACCCTGACGGAGGCCAGAGGAGAATCCTTAGATATGAGCTGCTGTTTTGTACTCTGGAGGTGTTTACAGAGGCTGGACACTTGGAATATCTTTAAAAGGGGAATTCTCATCAAACAGCTGTTTAAAAGTAAATCTGTAGCAGCCCAAATAGGATTCACTCCAAGGAACCTTTAACAGGTCTATTTATTGCATAGTAAAGTTAATAGTATGGTAATCTATTATGCTGTAGATAATATAAAGTCGATGGTATTTTGATAGTAAGGTACACGACTTTGCTATAAATACTATAGTATAGTAAATACCTATACTCTGAACTACAGCACATTTGTAAAGTTGATAGTGTTGGTAGTATTGATAGTAAAGTCAAAGTAAACACACGTCCACTTGCACCTAAACCTTACATTCCATTGCAATGCCACCTAAAATGTACATTTTAAATAACCTTTAAAAATTTCTTCGCCAAAGAAAGCCTTTCACAATGGTTTTTGGATTGCCACAGGTACTGGAAAAGGGAGGAGGGAGGAGGCTGTGGCATTGATAAAAGTATAAATATTTATGGTGTATTTGGAAAGAAAATTCAGGATATAACACGGTCGATAGATCTGGCATGATTGTGTCACCTAAAAATTGCAGAATCTGCATCAAAGTGCAATGAACCAACAACTTCTGGGCATCATCACTGGTAAGTGATAGAAGATCGGCCAATGGTTTCACACTGTGTATGTCCAGAAAATACTAGTCTGAAATAAAGTCTCTGAGGAGCGAAGAGCTAAACAGACAAGTGCTGGTCATCAGCTGTTTTTTTATCCTAGTCACAGACACACTGTGTGATGATCTTGATTATGTTTGTGGAAGATCCAAGTCCTGCCGTCCATTGTGACTATCTAACCCTATCCTCTTCCTCTTTTCCATTAGGTTTATTCTGAAAATTTGAAGCACTTTGAACAAAGAGCAAGATCTGAACCTTTCAACCCCCTAGACCAAAGGAACCTTCCCAGTCACTGACTACATTCTCCAGTTGAGCTCACCAAGAAGGAAAGATTACTGTTTCCTTTCTTAAAAAAATCTCACTTTGCCTAATGAATCAAAACGGCACAGTCTTTGAGAAAGCCACTGTTAATGACAATGAAATACTCACATCTCACTATATCCTGAGCTATTAACCTAAAGACCTGATTCCCTGATTAAAAAGAGATGGACACCCCAGGAAAACAGACTTAAATCTCTATTAAACAGAATGAGACAAAGAGATTTCAAAGACCCTTGATGCAGGCATGGACTTCTGGATCTTGCTTTGATGAACGCAGTTATTTTTGAATTTGCTTCTCCTGATGAATCAATTGCACAGAAGATGCCTATTAGTCCATCTCTGTATTAGTTTGACTCATTGAAACAGAAGAACCCTGGTTGAATAAGACAGAATTTAAGGGGGCTGGGGAGGGAGGAGGGTGGAGGTCAGGTGAATGCTGTTTAGCCTTCAGCGCCCTTCCAACGTTCTCAAAGACAGAACAAAATGACTGTGGTTTTGGCATGCAGGGGCCAGCTTGCTCAGGAAATTGTGGTGTGTATAAAACAAAGCACATAAACAAACTCCCCATCCAGGAAGCTGAGTTGAACAATTGCCTCATTAACCAGATTCAGGGAAGGACAGGAAAAGAGGGGGAAGCCAGTGGCTGGTTATTATACAGTTCCAGACAGATGAAGCCCTTCAGCTTCTCCCCAAACAATCCCTGTAGTGTGGAGTTGACAAAGTGGCACATTTAAGAGGGAACTCTCTTGCCATCAATGGGAGTCAGGCGTGCCCATATCTGAGTGCCAACTGCAGTCTCTGGAGCTTGACTTTATCAGGAGACACAAAACAGAGGCCAAGGCAGCTACATCCAGAGAGAATTAATTAAGAGCAAAAGAGACATCCAGTGAATGTGATCATAGTCTAATGCCGATCTACGTACCAGTCACTACTGCTTTTCTCCCTATTTCTTTTACGCTAAGATGTTCCTAGAACTATGACTGCAACAGAGGTTTGTTTGCTACTTGGCTTCATTGAAACAACGCATTTTTCATATTGTATCACACAAAAATATACCCTCAAAGACCACATATCCTAAAGCCAGTTTAAGTTTCTGAGTGGTTGAGAGATTTGGGGGTAGACTGTTATTGTAGATAATCGATTAGTTTGACTCTCTCCCGGCACACTTCCCCAGTTTCACAGGGGATACAGGTGCAAGTAAACCTGACTTCATCATCGCTAAAGTCCAAGCCGGAACTCGTCTTTACTGGCTAGTTTTGTTCTATCTTCATTTGAACTTGTCCCTTGTGTATCACACCATAAAACCCCTCACTAATTATTAATTACAGTGTTGCTGTAATTAATAATTACACAAACACAAAATACTGGTTCCACGCCACCCTTTCCAGCAAAGGTATTTGTTTCCTTATATTCTCAACCCTTCCTCCGCCTCCCAGACATACTAAAGCACCTTGCAGTTCCCTTTCTGAAACCAATGAAAACAATCATATAATTTTTATATTGTTTTCATTTGGTCTGGGCAATAGTGCAGGTCTCATTACCTTCATTTTTCAGTGGCTTACCAGAGACATCATTTTTCAAGACCAGGTTCTTGGTTATGTCCTTTAGCAAAGATCCTGATTTCCTCTTGGTTCTGTGTTTTCTAGAAACCTCTCCCGAGCAGCACCAAGACCATAGTAATTTGTCAGTCATCACTTTCGATGGGCTCTAGTCCCATCAACTCAACAGCAGCCTTTATTGCTTAAGGAAAATAGGAAATTCTGCCTCCCGGACATAAACATGTGAATTTTTCTATGTCCAGGATTAAAAAGATGAAAAGGGCAGATTTAACCCATATTTCCGTAAGAATGAAAGTCCACAGGTATAACTATTTGCTCATGAATCACATTTCAGGGGTCTACCTATAGGCCTCTTTGGATTGTATGTGGGTCTAATTTTACAGATCTTACTTACACCACACTCCCTTTGAAACAGGTGGGAGTGTGACTTGAGTAAGCACTATAAAACCAGAACCCATTTCCCCTCCAATCATAATTGCTTTCATAGATAGATGTGATTTCAAACTTAGCACTCATACAACCTCAGGATAATCTAAAATAGAATGATGCCGTAAGAAATAAATATTGAAATGGAAAAAAAAAGTGATTGGCTAAGAAGAGGTCGATTTCTTCTTACTTAGAAACTAGTGGCCAGCCATAATTAAAAAAAAAAAAGAAGATAAAATGTAGAATTATTTTAGATTTTGGTGGCCAAAAAAGTTGATGAGATATAGAAGCAAATGTTACCCATGCTGTAGGCCCACTGGAAGCAGCTAGTGTTCAACCACTGTGGTTTTTATATGGCCTTCAAAGATCTATGTCAAGTATAATTATTCTAAAAATTAAAAAAAATTATCTGATCGTTGGTCAAAAATATGAAATGGGGAAAAAGAAAATAAACAAACAGACATACCATGTTCACACACAAAACAAAACAACTCTCTGGGGGACATCAGGGAAGGTGGAATACTATAACAACACATGTTATATTGTTATACTATCCCACCCACCTTAATGAGGAACCCTTGGGCGTGGCTACTCCATAGCCTTTCGAATCCAGATTGCCTCCCACTTTCATGGTGTCACACGGCTTTCGCTGCTCAATGTATTCATTCATAGTGGACTCCAGGAGAAAGGCAAATTTGCCCTTGGATTTGCGGACGCGAGCTACTCCCTCAGCTGTGGTCCTCGTGAACACTGACGGCTCTGCTGACCGCATGTAGGTCCACATCTTTTCATACACTGCTATTTTTGATCTCTGGAGGAAATTGAAATTAAATATAGGAAAGAAGGGAACAGCATGTTAATATTGACTGAACCAAGATCACCATAAAGCCTTTAGTATCTTTCCAGTGTCCTCTCCCTCCAATTTGCCATTGGTAACATAACAGTAACATTACTCTTTTCAAACTGGAAAACCACCTTTCCAAACTATTTAAGGAAATCATTGAAATAACACAGACATCTAAAGTGGTACATGAAGAAGCCTGCACTGCACCCCTTGCCATAGCAGTTACGGTGTTAAGCCGCTTAAATTGCTTATTATTGTTCTGTTAATGTAGAATGACATGAAGGAGTTGAACAGTTAATTATGTCACTTTCATAGTCAATCTGAAAAGGACCAGATAAGAATTGATTTCATGTTTATGAAATTCCCTTTCATACTGTATTTGAGTTATAACAAATAAACAGAGCTATTTTATTTTTATCTTTTTTCCATGCTTCAGTGTTTTAAAAAAAATCATTCTAATGAGATGTATACAGAAGTGCACTCAGTATCAAGTCAGTAATTGAACAGCACAGGAGGGGGTGAAATCTGCTATAATTTACAAAGCGAATATCCATAACATAAGAATCAAACTCTAGGTTGGTCAAAACATTTTAGACTTTTTCTAACAAAATCTCCAAATAGAACATATATTGAACTTTAAACAGAAATGATTCCTGTTTTTCCACTTTATATTTTAGACATGTTAATTCCCTGACTCCATCCAAGAAACTTATTTATGCTAGGAGAATGTGGACTGAAGACCCCATTCCTGGCAAGGGAAACACCCCCAGAAAAAGAGGAAAATCAAAAAGGAAGCTGGGTGAGTTGGAACAAAGAAAAGTCAGCTAGTTTACATTTAAGCTAGCCCTTGCTAGCGTACTTCCTGGCTTTTCTGAAATTCTAGCCCATTGGGGATACAGTTTACAAACACCCTGCTGGGTCTATAAGCACCCTGAGGAAAATAATGGCCACAGAAGAGACTGTGGCAAGCCCTAGAAGAAGATACATCTTCTGGGGCATTTTCTGCTTAGTAAACAGGCAAAGCAGATACCCACTGGGGAGATTTGCATTTTCCTGGGGCAGAGACCAAGGGAGTAGCTCGAGCCCTGAGATATGGGCAGCACAGCTTATATCCCTTATCGCAGAGGAAGATCCCCTGTGGTGGTGATGGGAGGAAAATGCCCCCCTCCCACCAATTCCTCAGAGGAGATTATTGCTGGAGGCATTTTACTCCACAGAGAACTAGTGGACTTAACACCTTCCTAGAAAGCTGTGTGAGTGATCTCAAGTGGGAGGTTCTCCCAATACAAGGCTCAGATTTCAGATTTCTCAAGGCCACCTTTAAGGTTAATAATAATAACAATAGGAGCTGATATGCCCACTCAGAGAAACTGCTGGCTTCTTTGTTCCCTACCCTCATCTTACCCTCTGAGCAATAAAATCCGAGTGGAGCCAGAATCCCACAAACAGTAATGGACACCTGAGCTTCCACCTTTAATTCTACTCTACGCCTCTTTCTTTACCGTCCTTTCTAACTCTGTATTCCTTCAGTTGGTTGCTGCCAGCTTCCACAGGTCTCAGCAGAGCCTGCTTTTGGGGCAGGACCCTGATAACTTTTCTTTGGAAATCACTTCTGTCTACTTCAACTTTACTTCCACCACTTCCAGGTCCTTTGCTGGTCTCGGCATTCACATTACACTTTTTTGGTCACACACACATTTTTAATGTACAAATATATCCAAAAGAATCCAAATGTCTCCAACAGATGTACTTAATAAGATAGAAAGACCTGGATCCTGTTTAATAATATAATGATACACACAGACTTTACCTGGTGTGATTGTATTTGTTAAATAACAAGGTGCACAAATTTTGTATCTGGATCCTAATGAAAGGTAATGGAGAGGCCATTCAGACTTATTTAGGTCTGTGTGAGACCAAAACCCAAGTAGCATGTACATCTATTTGCATTGAGCTTCCTTTGTTTACCAGAACATAAAATTCAATAAGCACTTGTTCTGTAACCAGTAAAATGAATTGAATAGCAAACTTAAGAGTACATGTATTTGGACAAAAAAAATTTTCAAGTGTTGTGCAAAGAAACTGACAAAAGTATTATTCAAAACTTTGGTTCTATAAGATGAGAAATTAGTAATCAATAAACCTAATTAATAGCCACATGATTGATACACTTGAAAAACAAAGAAAAGGTTATTCATGGCAATGTATATTCAAATGTTGATTAATATCAAGGTGGGAAATGGACACCCTATGGTATTCTAAGGAAATGTTTTTATGGTATTGACCCTTGATAAAGTATCACATGATGTATAGATAGTGATGTGTGTTTCTACGTAATGGCAATTTATTTCCAGTTGTAGAAATCTCATCAGAAAATTGAACACCAATTCTTCAGTTCAGATATAATAATTCTAAGTAATTCCACTTATGAACACAGGACCAGGACAGACACGTCCTTGCATTCACATCTGCCAACTGGGAACCCCATGCCAGCCTTGTTCACTCCATCTCTCCAGTGGAGCTATGCTCTAGAGAACTAACTCTGCCACTAGACAGTGAGTTCGAAAAAAGAGAAACTCCCTGCATCACTTGGTATAGATTTTCCTTAAATATCTCTTCTGATAATTTCAAATTTAGAGAAGTGTTAGTAAAGAACATTCTTTGAAAGTACAGCCATTTTTAAATATCTGTATGATTTGATTTGAGAATTTGCAGAGCTCCACGTTGTATACTTCACTACATTGAAAACAGAAGAAATAAAATCAATGTGAATATTTTAATTTAATAGTTTTAGAAAAATTTTAAGAATATAAGAAACATGCAAATCACTGACTAATTTTCCTATTACAATTAAGTAGTTTATTAAGGAATGGGATAGTTAAATAAAATCAACATACCAAAATGGAAAAGAGTATTCTTAGCTCTTGGTACCTATAAAAATCATTTAACTAAAGAGTGAAGTATAATGTTAAATTATTCCTTCATAAAATATGAAGATGTTAGACCACTGCTTTTTTTTAATAGTCAATGCCTATAATATTGATGTGAGGAAAATTACTGCTGCATTTGTTTAAAATATTGAGTTATGTATAACTTAAATGTAAAAAAAGTTGCATTAATCCCTTTAAAATCTGAAAGAAAGAGGAATATATAGAGTAGTAATGCTATTTAGGAGGGTTTAGATACAATAGAAAATGTAAAATACAGACAAAACAGAGGTAAAACAAAAGTAAGTATTTTCAGTAAAAAATTTAGCCTGATTTGTTACCCTCTTAATATTTAGAAATCCTGATTCTGATAAAGGGCTGCAGCTTAGATAAGATTACTAGCCATGGTGAAGGGAAGAGAGAAAACATAAGGCAAAGGCCTGCAAATACTGATCCTGCACCTGGTCTGTGACTTCAAGGAAGCAACTGGAGGGAGTGAGGGCAGAGGGAGGATTCACAGGTCTGGTGAGACAGGCTGGCAACTGGAGGGAGTGAGGGCAGAGGGAGGATTCACAGGTCTGCTGAGACAGGCTGGCAACTGGAGGGAGTGAGGGCAGAGGGAGGATTCACAGGACTGCTGAGACAGGCTGGCAACTGGAGGGAGTGAGGGCAGAGGGAGGATTCACAGGTCTGCTGAGACAGGCTGGCAACTGGAGGGAGTGAGGGCACAGGGAGGATTCACAAGTCTGGTGAGACAGGCTGGCAACTGGAGGGAGTGAGGGCAAAGGGAGGATTCATAGGACTGCTGAGACAGGCTGGCAACTGGAGGGAGTGAGGGC
>CAUYPK010143171.1:0-143677 GCA_963574355.1 Loris lydekkerianus
CCCAGTCTCTGTCCTGATGGAGAGTCAGTGCCCAGTCTCTGTCCTGATGGAGAGTCAGTCCCCAGTCTCTGTCCTGATGGAGAGTCAGTCCCCAGTCTCTGTCCTGATGGAGAGTTAGTCCCCAGTCTCTGTCCTGATGGAGAGTCAGTCCCCAGTCTCTGTCCTGAGGGAGTCAGTGCCCAGTCTCTGTCCTGATGGAGAGTCAGTGCCCAGTCTCTGTCCTGATGGAGAGTCAGTCCACAGTCTCTGTCCTGATGGAGAGTCAGTCCCCAGTCTCTGTCCTGATGGAGAGTCAGTCCCCAGTCTCTGTCCTGAGGGAGTCAGTGCCCAGTCTCTGTCCTGATGGGGAGTCAGTGCCCAGTCCCTGTCCTGATGGAGTCAGTCCCCAGTGTCAGAGCCGTGCTCATGTCATCTCCTGCCTGATCGAGGGAGCACCTATTTTATAATCTGTCTGAAAGGGGAATGCCTATTGAAATACAACTAAAGATTAGGAGTTTTGTCTTCTTAATAACTGAGGTGCACACTACCACACCCTGCTAAATTTTTAATTGTTTTAGAGCCCAGATCAGTCTTGATATTGCCGAGGCTGGTTTCAAACTCCTGGACTCAAGAAATCCTCTCTCCTTGGCCTTCCAACGTGTTAGGATTACAAATGTGAGCCACTGTACCTGGCTACCATTTGTCATTTAAGAAGAACGTCAAGTACTACCATCTCTAGGAAGTCCAGCTTCTTTTCACTGGAAAAATAATATTCTGAGCATATTGACAACTATAAATATTTTACTGGACTAATGAAAAACCTCTTAAGGTAAAAATTAATCAGAAAAATCTCAGACCGGGCGCAGAGACTCACACCTGTAATCCTAGCACTCTGAGGCTGAGGCAGATGAATTACACGAGCAACTGTGAGACCCTGTCTCTAACAATAACCAGGCACTGTGGTGGGCACCTGTAGTCCCAGCTACTGTGGAGGCTGAGGCAACAGAATGGCTTGAGCCCAAGAGTATGAGGTTGCTGTGAGCTGTGACACCAAGGCACTCTATGGAGGGCAACAAAGTAAGACTCTATTAAAAAAAAAAAAAAAAATCCAAAAGGAAATGAAGTCAACATTTTAAATGTGAAGCATGTTATCTTAGAAAGTTAAATGTGAAACATATTATCTTAGAAAGATCAACACAAAGTGTATTTTAATATATAAGTCTTAAACACGCAGAATACTGAAGACTTATAGGCATTACCAATGTAAAGAGGGTAATGACAATAAAATTATATATCAATGGGAGTTGAAACAATTATAAAGGAGATGATAAAGTTAATGCTATACACATAATATTTGTAATTCATTTGAAATGTGAGTATACTGCAGTCATATTTCACAATTTTGAGATGGACAAAATTAATTATCTAGTAAACTTTGTCTGTCTCTCTTCTATTCCCCAGATGTAGTCGAATATTTTAGTTCTTCATATTAGAATTTCTACAATTCCTCAAATTTATATCATTTAAATGTTTCTGTGTATTCCAATGTTTGCCTTGTAATCAGAGATAGAAATTAAATACAACAAATGAAATATAAGTGTTCTTTGTTGCTTCAATATTTTTATTTCTTTTCACTAATAATGCCTTATAAACCTAAAACATTAACAATTCCATAATAATTTAAACAATCCTAAATAAGGAAAACTGTCACCCCCCATTTTATGTTTTTTCCAGAGATAAATGGTTTGAGAATCACATCAGATGAGTTTCTGAACCGTAATATTTATGGTTATACTCATGACGGCTGTAATGTGAACTATTAATCTGACTGTATGGGATTTCTCTCCAATGACCAATCAGGATTAATCTCAGCAAATGCCAAGGACATTACAACCTCCATGACCACTGATGTGTCCTGTAATTGGTAACTCCATCTTTAATATGTCCCCAATAGCACCTAGAATGAGATCGGTTAACATCAATATTTTAAAATGTGTCATATTGCTGACCTGCTTCCTTCTACCAAGATTAAGAGCTGGTAGTGCAATTACTAAAAATAAACTTATTTTAACATTTAAATCTTTTTCTCTATGATAGGCTTTAATTCACATTTCCTGAGAAATAAGATTTCCTTATCACAATTTAAACAATCTTAGAAGATATTCAGCATGATTCCCCACACGAGTCTCCGCAGTGTGTTGGAAAATGCCCTCCAGGTGGTTTGCATGAGGGAAGTATAGATTGCTGTTTTGTTGTTAATTCTTTGCTGAATATAGCTTATGAGCTGAGAACCACAGGGCATGTGGAAAAGACAAAAAAATAAGGAAAAAGACACTAGAAATGCTAAAGAGACAGGAGCACATGGAAGATACAGATTCGCAGTGTTCTGTGCCAGCGTTAACTCATCCATCTGGGGGAGCTCAGGACTTTTGCCACCCTGCATGTTAGTAAATATCAGATAACGTGCCAGGTGGGGCACACGTATCTGAAGTCGGTCTGACCCTCACAATAGCATGCCTACGCGGATAAAAGGAAGAGGACGTTACACAGCATAAAACGGGCACTTGAAGAGCTCAGAACCGAGTTCCAGACTATCTAGCAACTATCCCTTCCTACTTATCACGGCATGCGTACATGTTTTCATTGCATTTTATGTGGAGTTTAGCCTGAGAAGTCAGTTGTTAAAATGAAAATTGATAAAACTGAAACATCACGCTTGAAAGCGCCTCAAATCATTTTGTAATCTTTAGGACCCAGGAACCTGCCATCTAATTTTGTAAGAACAACTTTTTATTGTTGTTTTTCTGAGAGTTTTCTCTTTTCCATGGGCTACGATTCTACAAGCAGATGAACTGGAAAAGGACAAAGAGATTTGAGCCAAAGGCACGACCTCTCTTCCCCGGCCCCCTCTCTTACCCTCCAGTATTTCCTCACTTCCTGTGAGTTACAGAGATGCATTAAACTCAGGGCTTCAAGATGCATTCCTTGAGTCACGCCTGGGAAGCATGAGGAAGGTAGCCTGGGACACTGTCACTGCTAAAATAACATGAAGAGCACAGACCCGAAGGGGACATCCAGCCATCACATGCACTTATTTTCTAAATTACTCCTGACGTTTTCAGTATCTGTTCCATGTCAATCAGAATGTAAGAATGTGAAAAATACCTCTCTTCCCTCACTCTCCATATTTATTAATCAGATTTTGTAAGTTTTATTTAAGCAAAAAAGAAAAACAAAGTAGAAACATAATCTGTTGTTAATTCAGTTTTCTCTAAAATTATAAAAATAAAAAAAACAACTACCAAAGAAAAATCATTTTTCTTTCTACATGTGCCCCCAGGTCTGGTATAACACACACGAGGATGTCACTAAATTTTTGATTACAGAAAATTGTGATTCTTGAAAAAAGTTTTCAGTCATGTGTTTTCTACAAACAATATTATACAAAAATATTATAAATTAGGCAAGTTGTAAAATTCTTTAATTTCATCCACTGAAAATGGTTGACAGATCATAACAATTATTGGGGCACCCTTTTTTATTATATAGTTTTACCCATCATAAAATTGAATATATATAATTATGTTTTTTATTTTATTGTAAAATGTGTTGAGATATGCTTATTTAATTTTTAAACCCTTAAGTCTCATTTATTTTTCTCCAGCAGCTTCCTATTTTCATATTTTAAAATTATACTTTCTCTGAATATTTGTAGTGATAAAGATGGCCCTCAGTTGTAAATTCATCTTCAAAATATATGAAAAATTCCCAGAGAAAAAGTAGATTTTGGTTATCCACTGCTGCATAACAGGGTTCCCAAAAATGGCCTGGCTTAATTAATAACCATTTTATTTGCTCGTGATTCTTGTACCATGGACTCAGGCTCAGCTGTGCAGTTCTGCTTTGCCATACTGTGTCCACTGGGGTAATTTTCTTAGCTTCATTTAGCTGATGGTTGGCCAGAGTTGGAAATTTTGAAGTATCCTGACATCAAGCTGGACGCTGCTGCTGGCCGCCTGCTGGGAGTTCAGCTGAGACTTTCAACAGGTAGCATTATTTTTACTGCAGATGGCAGTGTGGGCAGCTACCTTCCAAGGAAGAAACCTTCCAAGAACCTTGGAAGTGGGAGTTGGTCATCAGAGAATGCAGTCCTAGAAGTGATACAACCATCCTTTGGCCACAATTATTGCGAAAAATATGTGATAGGTTCAATGTGATTAGAAAAAAAAAGAGAAAGAAAGAAAAGAAAAGAAAAGAAAAGAAAAGAAAAGAAAAGAAAAGAAAAGAAAAGAAAAGAAAAAGAAGAAATACACTCTACATCTTAATATTTTTAAGATGACCCTGAAAACAAGGCTCTTATGATGAAAAGTGTTGCAGTGGCCATGGCATATAGCACGCCAGCATGAAGGGTTCAACTGCAACTTGGACTTTACCTAACAAATGCAGACAGTATAAACGAATTGTATGTACCCTTATATTAATCTGAAAAGTATATAAAAAAAAAAATAATAACTCCAAAATAAAAATAAATACTATCTACCTCCAAAATCTTTCTCTTCAATTTAAAACAATCTAAAATGCATATTTTGCAGAGATTATTATGATTTGAAAGCTTGTACTTCAAGAAGCTCTAGAAAGATTAATTGTGTAAGATTATGTGATCTCCAAAATTCTGCCTTTGAAAGATTTTGCCACGAGAACAGTAAGCAGTTACAGAAATATCTTTATCATAATCAAATTTATAATTTGGAAATCTCACCAGTTTTCTGGAAGAGAATAAATTGTGGGTGCTATGAGTCAGAGAGGAGAGTAAACTCAACTTGGAGGAGGCCTATTGAGACACACAGTTCATGGGACAATACGGTGGTTTCCACTGTGGTCGTTTCCATGGAGACAAGATAAATAAGCCTATTTTGAATACTTATTCAACTTAGTAGCATGCCATTTTTTTTATATTTGACTATGTCTAACACTAAGGTATATCTAGCATTGATGGCATGTCAGTTGGTCTACACTGTTTTTCTCACTGCTGATAAATGTCTGCTACAATCCAGAGTATCTTATATGCAGAGAAATATGGTACTTTGGGGGGTACAAACAGCATAGACAGTAGATAATATCTGTGGAGCTGGATGACAGCCAAGTTGGATTAGTGTATCCCGCTAATTATAATTTGTTTTGAATACTATATACTGAGGTAGCTCAAATGTGTTATGTGATTGATGTGCCTAATTTTTTAATTGAGCTAAAAAAAGACATTTCAACAATATGACTGCAATTTACTAGATATGGTCATACTGAATTGGCATACTGCCTTAGCATTGTTTAATTTTCAGTTTGCGCCCTTGTGGTTCAAACTGTGAAGTAATACTTTAAGAGATTTTGTTGCAAACCCTGTGTCCCACCTAAAGGGGAAAATGTCCCCTTTTCTTTAACATTTCATTTGTACTAGCAGTCCACAAAGAAGCACACGCCCTCCGATGTGAAATGAGACGGGGTAGGTGACTGTGTATCCTTAGGATCATGCTCATTTCCACCCTCAGCCTTGCTAATCCCATACTTTTTCACTTGTCAATAACTGTGAGTGTGTCGGCCCTCCTTTCCAATAAAGAGTTGTCTTCCTGGGGTGGCGCCTGTGGCTCAAAGGGGTAGGGCACCAGCCCCATATGCCAGAGGTGGTGGGTTCAAACCCAGCCCTGGCCAAAAACTGTAAAAAAAAAAAAAAAAAAAAAAAAAAAGAGTTGTCTTCCTGAGAAAAGATTTAACCTGAAATGATTTAAAGGCTGAAATGTCTTGATAGAAGATTTGAAACCCTCTTTCTCCAATAGTGAGAAATATCCTTTTAATGAGTTAACAAGGTACAAAAGAGGCCTTGCTTAAGAGAACCTTAAGTGCCATATATTACACCTGTCTCCCTCATATTTATTTTCTCCTGGGATAATTTAATGCTATTGAAATTACAAACAAAACCACCCCAGATGTACTACCATATTACTGTAATAATTGTGTTTTATTTTCAGAAGCTCTATCAGATGGAAACCACAGTTTACTATGATAGTGGATCAGCAAAGTTACGTTTTTATGGCTTCAAGATTTATAAAGAGTTATTTCTGGAAATCACTTCAGCTACCCGGTATTTGGTGGTTTTATGCTTAATTAAAGCCACATGCTCTTTTGTTATGGTGGCTGGAGAGGGTTGGACGTTAGAACCGTTGCACCTGACTCACATACAGTGCTCCACGCTTGAGTGCAGCAGTCCTCGTGAGGTCTGATCCAAGGCAGTGATGTTCTTCACTTACGTATAAAACCACAGAGCATATTTTAGAAAGACAGACACATTAGCTTGCTTCCCCCTCCTATGAGTAAGGATGGATTTTTCTCCCATCATATTCTCCCACCCTGTCATCTGTACAGTCAGTGGCATTTGACACTGTAGTCAGCTGGGGTAGGCAGCAGTCCAGATCTATGAAGCAACAGAACACTGACCAGTCCACGCAGGAGTTGACTTGTGATTCGGCCTTGTTAGCCCAGTGGTCTAAATGTGTTTCTGCCATCAAATTACTACTGCTCACCTGCTCAGCTGCAGGGACACTGGCAAATCAAAGGGCCGAGGCCTTGTGAGTTGGAATTATGACTTTCTTTCTTTTTTTCTTTTTTTTTGAAATGTTTCTACCTCAAATTACAGTCCGACACTGACAAGCCATTTGACCTATGAGGTTAACTCACAAGGATAATAGCCGGTCTGCCTCTCACCTCTGGAAAGCTATTCATGGGCGCTTGGTCTGGCACCACACAGAAAGCTCCCTGGCGTGTCACACTCCATGGTGTCATATGGTCTGGCATTTATAATATTTTCTTTTCTGCTCGTTAATAGACAAAATTGGTTACAGAATTTTCTTAACAGCCACAGAACAGTCCTGGGCTTATCATAAATGCAGTAGTATTTATAAATTTTGCCAAATTATCCTAATATTCCAGGGGCCCTCAAACTTTTTAAATAGGGGGCCAGTTCACTGTCCCTCAGACCATTGGAGGGCCGGACTATAGTTTACAAAAAAAAAAAAAAAAAAAAAAAAAAACTATGAACAAATTCCTATGCACACTGCACATATCTTATTTTGAAGTTAAAAAATACAAAACAGGAACAAATACAATCACACTGCCGCATGTGGCCTCTGGGCTGTAGTTTGAGGACCCCTGTTTTAGATTTTTTATCTATAAGATAAAATAAGAAAGTTTAAGAAGTCAAATATATCCTGGTAGTGTGATGTGTCATTCTACTGAATACTAGATATCAATCACCTAGAGAAGTGGTGCCTGATTTAATCTGACAATACTTGATTTGAGTCCAAAAGAACGTTTACCTCTAGATCATTGCAGACATATATATATGTAGAACCTGATGTTCTACAGTTGATTATCAAATGTAGGATGGAAGGACGCAGATGTTATTTACTTGGATTCTTTAAGAGCATCCTGCAGAATGTAATTTGGTAGAGAAAACTAGAAGGTTATTCTTTAAAGTATTCATGTTAGTAAATACTTTTCCCATGAACCAAATCTAACTTAGAACTTAGAGGTTTCTAGATTTAAAACTGGTGCTTTCTATATCATTATTTATCATACATAAACAATATTATCCTTCAAAATTTGTGTACTAGTGACTTTCATTACAAGTCTCTTTTACTACGGAAAGATGAAGCGTATGTAAGTCTGTATGAAATAGTTAAGTAACAAAACAACATTCACTGCATTCTGGGGAAAATGTGAGGGTTCAGTACAGAAATTAAATAACATGATGATTTTCTAAATAGTGGCAGACGGTATTCGAGGTAAAATATATAACAGGAAATTTTATAATAGCCAAAATATTGCAGCAGCTGTGATAGAAAACTCATTTCCAGGTATTCACAAGAAACTGCAGGGGGGATTTTTACAATGGGCATTCTGAGTTCCAACTTTTGATCTGTGTGGTGGTAGCTAGGGAGTATAAAAATAACCAGCTAATGAAGATTTTGCACTTTAAATTATAGATACTGAATCTGCAGATGCTCAGCAATTTCTTTAACTCTCTGATTAGTTTGTCAAGGCTGATACATCTCATGATGAGAATGTTGACCGCCTCAGAAGGGTTTCTGTGTAATATGTTAACTATACATTTTCATGAACTACAAAAGTGATGGGAGGACATTTAAAAAGCACCATTTACGGATCACCAAGAACATGTCATTGCAAGGGAGCCAACCATTGACAAACTTGCATCTCATCTTTCAGGACCAGAAATATTAATAAAAATAATGTAAAACTGGAAATTGTGGCCACTATACTCCAAGGCATTCCCACGTTATAGCCATCTATCCACCTCTCCTCCCAATGGCCCCCAAATTCCACTATTCCTCTCTAGTAAGGAATTGCAACTCTCAGAATATTGAATAAGGACAATGTCTATGAGATAATATTTTACCCAAGAAAGAGAAAATAAATTTCTTCCAGTAAATATGTAGATTTAGAGACAGAGAAACCTTTGAAAGAGTAAACATGAACACTTAAACTTCGTTTCAATTACCAGCTGACCTGAGACCTAAGCAAAGCTTGATCCCATGTAGCTGTAAGACAAGCTGAGAGGCTAGTAACTGACTGAGGGGTAATCAGGCTGCCTGGTGCAGAGGTCTAGAGTCTGAAAAGAGATTGCTGGAATTATTCCAAGCCAAGCCCACACACTAGGTTGTCAAACAAATGATCTGAGCAGATATTCACTTCCCAAAATGTCAATAAGAAAGATGTAATCTACTGTGGAAATGAGTGTGAGAGAGAGAAAGAGAGAGAAGGAATGACCCAAACAATGCTGAAAACTCAAGGAAGAGGAGATGCCTGAACAGAAGCCTGTATTACAGGATGCAGAGGTTTCAGAGCTATGTTTTAACAGCAAGCATGCTTTCACTTACCCAAAATTAAGACCTGGGCTCTAGGAGAACACAATGTAAAAATAAAACTTTAAAAAAAATGTAGAGGGCCGAAAACAAAGATCTATAGATCTTTTTTTAAAGAAAATAAAATGTGTTCAAGAAAAATGTTAAAATACGTTAAGAAAGAAATCCAGTAATAAATCAAAATGAATCTCTAAAACATTCACTTATTCCCCCTGAAAGAATGATTTGCTTGTGAATTGATTTGCTGCTGTAAAAACCTAGACAACTGTACAAATAACCCAGGATGTTTTTTAGACAAAAACAGCCTCAGCGGGAAGGAAAGAAATGGACAGACGACGGTCTCTTTTCTGGCAGGAGGCTGTGTGAAGGCTGCACTCGAAGGAGGGAAGCCACACTTCATTCTGGGGTCAGTGGGAGAGAAAAAGGATCTCAACAGAGGCTAAAGCAGTTGGAATTTGTAGGCAAAAGTACAAGGGATTTGCAGAAGAAAATTTCCAGTATCTGCATAACACCATCATGAGCCATTTATGTATTTTTGAAAACCAGCAAAAGAAAGGAGGATATTGACTAGAAAGATACACAACAAGGTGTAAGCACAGATTATATTTTTTCTCTAAAGTTTATTTTCTGTGTATCATTAGTCATCCTATTTTACTATATAATTAGACCAAAGCACCGACTTTATAGACCCTGGGCACAGTGTTGAGAGGTCCACATAGAGGCAAGGTCCATGCAAGATTAGATATATCTCAACTTTTAAACTTCTCTAAGAACACTCTCTTCCTGTCAGTGTGAGATACTATGTTCCACTCTCTCGTATAGCTATGCTTTCCTTTTGAATTTTATTCTTACTGGATAAAACGCTTTGTATAGTAATGCATTTGCTAAATAATAGTAATTCTGTGGGTGTGAAGTTTTCATTGAATTATCATGGACTCCCCCCCACCAAAAAAATTGTCTTCCTGTTCTAAAATCTTTTTTTTTTTAATTTTTTTCCCCATAATTTGGAAAACTGACATAGTAACATATTTAATTTTAATCTTTCTTACTATAAATATCAAGCTATCAATAATAGAAAGCTTACTAAAGATTGAGAATGTATAAATCCTCTTTATATGCCAATTCTAGGTGCCAACTCTACCTACCTACTTACAATAAAAACAGGAATTTTGCAGTGTTGACACTCTAGAACACCTATATAAAAGGAAAATATAGCCAACATAAAAATTCTGAGCTCAAATAGGTTTAGAAACATATCCAATACTACACAGCTAATAGGTGTCAGAACCAGAATTAGATTCCAGCAAGCCTGCCCCTGGGGTCCACAGGACCTAAGACAAATATGTTCTGTCTATATAAACATTATTTTAAATTGCAGGTTTATACACAGTTGTTCAACATCAATAATCCTTAGGGAAATTCAAATCAAAACCACAATGAAACACCATTTCACATTCATTGTGACAGCCATTTACAAAGTAAAATAAAATAAAACATAAAATAACATATTTTTTAAAAAAAAAAAAGTGGAGAAATTGGTTCTCTTGTGCATTGCTAGTAGAAAAACAAAATGGCACAGCTGTGACAGAAAATAGTGAGGTAGATGCTCAAAAAAATTTTTTTAATCACCATATTACCCAGAAATTCCACCGTAAGTACATGCCCCAAATTATTAAAAGCAATAAATTTTTGAACCCCCATGTTCATAGCAGCATTATTCACAAAATCTAACCCTAACCCAAAGCTGGAGACCACCCAAGCATCCATAGAAGGATCAATGGATAAATAAAATATATACTCACAATAGAGGATTTTTCAGCCTATTAATAAAAGAAATTCTGATATGCTGTAATGTGGATGAACCTTGAAGGCATTATGCTAAGTGAAATAAGCCCGTCGCCAAAACCCTAACATTTTATGATTTCGTTTCTAGGAGGTACATAGACTTGTTAGTCCATAGATACAGAAAGTGGAACCGTGATTGCCGTGAGCTCTGGGAGAGGGAAAATGAGGAACTATTATTTTGTGTATACAGAGCTTCAGGTTGGGAGGATGAGAAAGTTCTGGAGATGAATGGTGGTGACAGTGGTGCAGCAGTACTCCTGCACTGTATGTTGACCAATGATTAAAATGTTACATTTTATGTCGCATATAATTTTCCACAATATAAAAAATTAAAAAATACATATGCTCTTTTGAGATACAGTGATTTGATATGACCATTTATAAAAAGGAGTAAAGGGAATTACATCTCTGTTCATTGTGTTGCCATCTTGTCTTTTTTATCTGATCTAGGAATCATCTCTCTGTTTTCTTAATTATTGAATGTTGAGTGTGAGGTTAATTTATAACTTCCACTAGTAACAAAAAAATGTTGGCATCCCTGTGATGACTTTCATTACCATGGCTCTGTTTATGTTGAAGCAACACAGGTGGTCTTGTCCCCATTCTTCCCTGGTTATATTATCCCTTGCCACTCAGGGGCCTCCATCTTACTGCCTGTAAATACTGGACTTCAATGATTCAGTCCTCTTTGATGATCACAATCCAATGCAAAGTATATAGAAAAAGGTGAACACTGATTATTTGTCTAGCTATATTATGTTTACATGTTAAATCTCTAAACCATGGAATTATGGAATTATGGAAACTTGTAGACCATAAGCACTGTATTCTTATAATGTTGGCGCTTCTCATGTTGACTTTCTAGGTACCTCTTCTTGCCACACTCTTGACCCCCAGTCAGAAGGGTAAGCAAAAAGTTTGTATGTGGAGCAGTAACAGTCCTGTTCATGGAGAGAATAGCAATCTTTCATTGAGTCCGGTGATGACCATTTGACAAACATGGTATCACCCCATTGATTGAAGCAAGACAGGACACTTGGAAAGGCCCATGGGCATGGCAGAACAATGTCCTCAAAAGTCCTTGGAGCAGATAGATGCCACCAACCCAAGTCTTCCTGGCATTAGAGCATAAAGCCTGCATAAAAGGTGGGTAAGCACTTCAGGGGCAGGGACACCCGGAATAAGAAAGGCTGTTGATATGCTTGCTGTCCTTGGGTGCTGTAACCAGATGTGGTCTACGGTTGGACCCCAGGGGAGAAACCACATCCAACCATGCCAAAGGGTCATGGTAGGTTGCTTTTAGGCCAAAGCCCTGAACCTGATCCTCTGAAAGAAATGCTATGGATGCCAGAGGGATGTCCTAGACAGATGAGGCTGCGGGCTGCACAGAACCCAAGGAGGAAGTCTAAAGTCCCCTCTAGAACCTAGGTGAACCCACCCATCAGTCGAGGGCTGAGAATTCCTCGAGAGGATAAGAGCTATTGCTCATCTGAGCCCTTCTCAATCCCAGCTTCCCTCCTGCCCACACTGCTGTCCCCAGGTGTCCCCAGTCATCGTAGGGTAATTTAGAACCTTCTTAGCAGGTATTCAAATGTGAGTCTAAAGTCACTACATATCCAGGTCTCCAAATTTACTTTTCACTGTCAGATCAGTGGTTTTCTAACTTTTTAAAGTAACAGAGCCTTTACAATGAAGTTTTACATGAACCCTAAATAGATAAAGCTGTCGGGTGATGCCTGTTGTTGTTGCTGCTAAGCAAAAATGACAACTGCAACCAAAAAATAGCTGGGCATTGTGGCAGGTGCCTATAGTCCCAGCTACTTGAGAGGCTGAGGCAAGAGAATTGCTTAAGCCCAAGAGTTGGAGGTTGATGTGAGCTGTGATGCCATAGCACTCTACCCAGGGTGACATAGTGAGACTCAGTCTTAAAAAAAAAAAAAAAAAAAAAAAAGATAAAGCTGTTGATAGAAGAAAAATCTGGTGGGATTGTGAATAAGTCCTGAACTATCCCCCAGGGGTCGATCTACTCAGCACCTCCATCACTTAATAGCAGTTCCTAAGACATGAACAACACACTTCCTGACTCTGCAGGGCGACTGTGTTCCATTCCTGTTCAAAGTTCTTTTGAAGAACCAGTAGGATTTGAAATAATTTGATGAACACAAGCCTTTAGTCTCTAATTTTTCATCTTTGTTTCATTCACCTCACTCAGTTAACCCTAGGGAAGCAACTTCACAGAATCTTGCATCTTCAGTTTTATGATCTAAGGTAATCAGTAAATTTAAAAAACGCAAACAAGCACAGAAACAGTACATAGACTCTTAAAACATCCTTCCCAACAATTAGAGAAAATAAAGCAGAAACAAATTAATTAACCCTGATATGCTAAATTCAATACTATAGCAATTTCCTCTCTTCTTGGGTGTTTCATAACGTTAATTCCTATGCCTTTGATTTGTACCATGTTCCACCTTTTCCAAGTCTTTAAATTTATTAAGGAATATCAATGTTTAATTAAATTTAAATGATAAAGGTATAATTGAAATTGCTCTATTTCTAATTTTTGGTACCCTATGGTCAGAACAGTCTCAAACATTATTATGTTTCTTTCAATGTAATTCTCTGACGATACAACTTCCCAAGAGTCCCTATTAACCATCAAATATTATCTAAATTCCTTAACTTTCAAGCTTCTCTGTAATCTAGTCCCTACCTGCCTTTGTATGTTTACTAAAAATTTTATAGCATCTGCCCCTTGCTCAACAAAGTAAATAACAGCACCACTTATTAAACCTTTTGTATGCATCCACCACTTTTCATAAGTAAATACTTTTATTGTCTAGACACGCACATATAATATGTAGACAATATATAGGTGTGTCCATGTTTAACATAGATATAATATAGATACGTTGTGTAATGTATGTTCATATATATGTGTCTGTATATATATGAATGAATTTGGACTGTCATCTAACCTCACACAAAATAGTTGAATCAACATAGATCCATCATTTAAAGATACTTAAATTATAAAACATTTAGAATAAAACATAGAAAAATACTTCACAATGTTGGAGTTAGCAATAAAAACAGTCCACAAAAGAAACTACCAATAAAATGAAAAAGGGATCCATCAAACAGAAGAAAATATTTGCAAATCATGTATCTGATGTAGGATTAATATTCAGAAGTCAGAACTCCTAAAATTTAACAACAAAAAATAAACAACCCAATTTAAAACTAGGAAGAGAACTCTAATAGGTATTTCCTGAAGAGATACAAATGGCCAGGAAGTGCACATCTAGTCAGCAGAGAAAGGCAAAATCAAAACAACGATGAAATAGCAACTCCCAGTCTTAGACAGATTTTCAGGAAAAAAAATTGTCATCTTACTTCTTTAAGTGCATTCTTCTTCTGTTGCTAACATAATTCTTTAAAATAGACAAATGCTCTCATTAAATAATGGATAAAGTATTGTGTTTTTCCCATTCATTAAAGATGTTTGCATACAATCCTAAAAATAAATGCTGGCCTCCTACAAGTATAAAAGGCATTCAGTATACAACACATGCTGTTTGTAAAACATCCCCAGCTTTCATTATTTTGTCATGAACTCTGCTGAGAACCACTTACCCCAGTCAAGGCCTTAGATTCCTCCTGGATTTTGGCAGAGAGTCTAATTTATGGTGTAAGTTGAAGAGCTCTTCTAATAACACACTTTGTTTGTGGTTCTAAAAAGAGTTGAGCTCAGTACAGAAAGCTCATTACAGCCCCTGTAAACAAGTGGCCTTGTTCTAAGATTCTCATGCTGGGTAATCATCATTGTAAGAATATGTACATCTAAGTTCCTGGTAAGCTTCCACTGCCCCAAGGGGTTCCATTTGGTCCATATTAAAATTCTGTCTTTCTAGATGTTATTGTCATTCAGTTATAATGATTTCTGCAGAGGTGAAATAATGCCTTATTCAAAAAGGGAAAGTCTTCTATTCCATTTCTCAGTGATACAAAAGGGCTAGACATTCCCAGTGAAATAAAAACCTGGGATTTCAGATATTAAGTAGGAGTGGAAAACTCAGTTAGGTTTAGAGGATATAGTAAAAACTATAAAAAGATTAGAGATGTAGACAAGTAGATAACCTGTCTTGTGAAACTGGACCAGCATGTGGTCATGAACACGTAGCCTTCACCTGTGCAGATCTACTTACACATACAAAATATTTTATATATAATATTGCTACCATTTATTATACTTTGTGTACACATACATTCATTTATCTAGATATTATATAACTCTGTAAATAAGGTATCAAAAGCTAAATTTTATTTTCAGCCAGGCTTCATAGGTTTACCATTTAGAAATGTATTGGAATCATCCATGCATGTGAGAAATGGGAGGAAAGATGTTAGGACAGCAGGCGGCGGTTTATAAAAAAATCTTCCTTGGTTGTAAGTTGTTGGCAGGAACCAATATATTGGAAGCTTCTCAGACACTTTGTTCAGAAGTCACACGCAGACATACCTGGGTCCAAATCTGTGAAAACATTCTCTTTTCTTAGTCACATATATTTTTGTATAGATCCAGGGTATTTTTTTGTGTGGTTAATAAAATGCCGTATGTTATGCAAAGATAATACCTTAAGAGACCAGAGTTACTAAGAACTCTTCACAAAGTGGCGATGGGTTTACTTATTTTGGAATTTGTTAGTATATCTTTGCTCCAGTTTATCTATTTTTAAAAAGCACATGCTAGGCAGGCGTTATGATGGGTGCCTGAATTTCCAGCTACTTGGGAGGCTGAGGCAAGAGAATCACTGAAGCCCAAGAATTTGAGGTTGCTGTGAGCTGTGATGCCAAAGCACTCGACTGAGGGTAACCTAGTGAGACTCTGTTTCAAAAAATCAGTCACTCAATCAATCAGAAAGCACATGCATCCAAACATTGGGGTTAGCTGCTCAAATGTGTGTTTCTCACTTGATTACACACAAATCAGGCTTGAAATTGATTGTTAGAATATTTCATTTTATAAATGTTTCCAAGAAGATCAAGTTTTGTGAGTTAAAAATTTGAAACAAAATATGATGGAAATTAATAATCTATATTTGCATGTACCCTGGTTAGTTACCTTTTATCCAGTTAAGAGTTAATTTAATTTTTATAAAGTTTCCTATTTTTACTTAAATTCTGTCTCAATATTGGCCCAATATGCTCAATGTAATGAAGATAACTGAAACCTTCTTTGATTATTGAAGTTCCTTCCATATTTCCAAATGCCAGACTTTATGGTAATATATTTAGGCACCATATGAACCTCTGTGTTTTACTAGGAAACACCAAAACGTGAATATCAATTTGAGGAAAATCATAGTATCCACTTTCCCTCATCAACATCCTCTCTTAATAACTTCTCACAAGTAAGGGTTATAAAGTCTGAAGTCTGCATGGTTGGCCTGGAAAATTTAGAAGTTCTAAGTAGTTTTTGATGGTAGAAAATAAAGGAAACAGAAAAATAGAACATCCCTGGAAAACTGGTAGACATACACCTCTCTCACACTTTTAATCCAAGCTTGCACAATGGGACCTGAGTTTGGCTGACCTTACAAAAATGACCTCCTCTACACCTCCCCAGAAAGTGGCTTTGGCCAAGTGCTAATGATAGTCAACAGTCTCGATCAACAGCAAATCTTGAAGCTCTGTCTGTTCTTCACTCATTCATCTATGGAAGAGTCCAGTTTTCTGAACTGTGAGTGCTGATATAAAAAATCCTGCCAGCAAACGTGCACATTATACTACAATCACAAGACCGTGAAGTCTCTGCTGGATATTGAAGTCTTAGATACCCTTGCCTCAAAACTGATACACACCTTATGGTGGTGTTTGGTGTGGATTTTTGTTTGTTTGTTTGTTTGTTTTTCCTTTCTCCTGGAGAAACATTTAGGTTCATTTGTTTCATAAATGTATTATAGACTCTGGTGTCTGGAAATACTGGATGAACACTAATAATCGAGACCTTGGTATTAAGACTCAGATACCAGGTAGGGTCTTGCCAGCAGGGAAGCCAGAGTTTCCTCTTGTGTGAACACAGAGCTGACAAGGTGGGGCTGGAGACCTGGTTCAGCCCGTCCTGCTGCTGTCCTGTCTTGCTCCTGACCACATCAGAAGGGAGCTAGTGTTTCCTTAAGTATGTGACTACAATGCCTTGTGGCGGTAGATAGCATGAGTCACCATTTTGATTTCTCTGTCACTCCTATTATCTCCTGAAAGCTAAGATTACCTTGGAATATCTCTGTGTAAAAATGGTGGTTCAAATGTTTCCCCAGTAAAAATGTAATTTTACTTGATTTTTCCTGGAAAAAAATAGTATGAGGCAGAGGCTAGAACACAAAAGAAACTCATGGTGTAGGAAAAGCTATTATTTGAGAAGTCCCATTAGTCGTATGATGGTTCAAACAACTCTCAGTAAATGTTCTTATAACTCTCCCTTTTGTTTCTGAAAATGTCACTGGAAGTAGTTACTTTCTCCTAACTACTCATTCCTGCCATTATCTGGACTCTCTCTTCTGACTTTAAAGACATATCAGGGTCTAAAATCAAGAAGTCATTTCTGTCTCTAAGGAAAGAATCTGAAGTCCCTTTTTACATATAATTCCTGGCAAAGTAACAGCATATAGATACTGAATAAATTGGTGAACATAAATGTGAATGGGCGAAGTAATTAATCAAAGGTTGTGGGCATGAAGAAATTCTAATCAATTTGCAGCCCTATGGCAACTATCCTATAATGTAGGCTGATACCACAGGGCAGAGACTGAAAAAAAATCTAGCTTCCAGCTGCTTTCTGTAAACCCTGATTGATGCTAACAAACTCTCTCCATACAATAGAGAGGAATGAAATGCCCGCTACAGATCCTTTGTATAAGACGCTTCATGGCTTCATGTCTCTCACAGCCGTGTCACCAGCATGCCTATCTCGGAGTGCAGTTCATATCCTCTGCTCTGGGAAAGCCATGTAAATGGTGACCTTGTCCTATTTTACTTTTATTTCTTTAATTCCTACACAATCATTGGCCATAGTCTGCAGTAAAGAATAAGTTAATCATTCGTATGAAAGTGTGCATGATTATATAATGGTTTTATAATAGTACTGAGTACATTGGACACTTTTTCTTCTGCTCTTGAGTTACTTTACTAAAAAGAAAATGTTTCATCTCCATCCATGTAAACATAAATCAGGTAAAGCCTCTGTCTTTTTTATGGCTGCATAATATTCCATGGTTTACATATACCATAATTTGTTAATCCAACTGTGGCCCAGAATGAAGGCGGGAAGAGGAAAGTGAGGGGAAGGGAGTGGAGAGGAGAGGGAGGGTGGAGGGAAGGTAATCAGTGGGACCTCACCTATTGTGCATACTGTAAAGGTACATGTCAAACCTATTAAGAGTATAGTACAGGGTGGCGCCTGTGGCTCAGTGAGTAGGGCGCCAGCCCCATATACCGAGGGTGGCAGGTTCAAACCCAGCCCCGCCGAACTGCAACAAAAAAATAGCCGGGCGTTGTGGCGGGCACCTGTAGTCCCAGCTCTGCTCAGGAGGCTGAGGCAGGAGAATCGCGAAAGCCCAAGAGCTGGAGGTTGCTGTGAGTCCTGTGATGTTACGGCACTCTACTGAGGGCGATAAAGTGAGACTCTGTCTCTACAAAAAAAAAAAAAAAAAAAAAAAAAAAAAAGTAGAGTACAAATGTCTTGACCCCACATTTAAGCAAGTGCGGCAAGTGCGGCGAAGGCTATGTTAACCAGTTTGATATAAGTATTCCAAATTGTATATAAAATCAGCACATTGTACCCCATAAATGCATTAATGTACACAGTTATGATTTAATAAATAAGTTGCGTTTTCAACTGCTCTAACTATAAAATGGCCTATAACTAAAATCTCTAACTCCTTCAATGCAGAAATCCATAAAAGCCAAGAAAATAGGAGACAAAATAGAACTGAGATATAAAAATTATATTCTCAATGGGATTTCATTTACATGATCCTTAAAGATCTGAAACTCATTTTATTAGATATGTGACAGCTAGTCCAGGGCCTACCCCACAGTAACAATCCCATCAGTTTATTTCAAATATTTATCAATACAGCTTAAATATCCATTAATAATAGTTTAAGGAATGGTTTTGTTCTCTCATCCAGGCCCGTGTGCACTACATTTCTGTCTCCTTATCTAGATTTATGTATCTTAATTTGAAAAAAAAGTATTAAGAATTGAAAAAGATTCTTGAATTCTCCAAGGTCTTGTAAAATCTCAGATACCAACTTTGATTCACATCACAGTAGAAACTAGGACTTTAAAACTAGATATGTCCGCACTAGCACCCAAAAATTATCAGTGGGCTTTCTTATTTAAAAGTTGGGCTCTGCACAGATGGCAGTAAAAACATTCTTAAATCTTTGTCACAAGATTAAATGGAACGATATGTATTACAGTGCACGGGATAAAACAAATATGTGAAAAAAAAAAAGGGTGTCCGAGCTGCGTGCAGGAAAAGAGAAGAATTTGTGTCACTGTGCCTTATCACTCTCACACTCAGAGGACCTCAGCGTTCCTGCACCAGCCACGTTCTCTGACCTGCGTCCCTTTCCCACCTCGAATCTCCTGCAGAACTTCTACCTACTGTCCTTCCTTCTGTCACTGACTCTCCTGCTTCCGGACAAAGGGAACATGACATTCCAGCACCTGCATAGAACAATTCCATGGCCCCCCACATCCAAGGAAAGGTTGATTTGTGTGTGCGCGCGCTGTGTGTCCAGATAAAGAAAATAAACCCGGATTTCCCACAGAAAAATGTGACCCAATGGCACAAAATATATTGCTCAAAACAGTTGAGGAAAAATGAATTGAGAGAGAATCATTAGCAAGACAGAAAGAATCTAGGTCTGAACATAAAGAAAACAGATTTTAATCCAGTTTGAAAATTATCTGCTGGAAGGATTTGCAAGCACCAAACTTTTTTTTAGGTTTTTCTTTTCTCCCCTCCACCTTTTTTATTATTATTACGGTTATTAACTTATATGTGGTTAACTATTATGTTACTATTCAGTAGTGACATTCAGCCATAATCTTTCTTTACTTGGAACCCTGGGTGTCATTTTAAGGGTTTTGTTGTTGTTGTTTGTTTGTTTTTTCTCAGCATGAAAATTCACGGTGCCTACTGTGGAAACTGCACAGAACCCAAGCTCAGCCCCGTAGGCTTCCAAGCACTGACCAGGCAACAAGAGATTGCCGAGTCTTTGAGGCCTGGGAACAAGTAGGGACGTGTTTATTTAACGTGGGACAAAAATGACAGGGTATGAATCGTGCCTACTAAAGGTGCCAACTCTCCGATTATAAAAGTCTTTAAAACCATTTTGCTAAATGTAGCGTGATCGCTGCACAGCATTTATATAGAGGCTAGATTGACCTATAACGATCTGAACTCACACGAACCATTTCTCTGGGGCTACGGGGCACCAAAGCCACTTACCAAATGGTGAAATCAAGGCAGCATTGCCATCTTCTGAAACCTGTCTTCTCTCCTAATAACTCCCCTCAGAATCTCTTCCCATTCCCCACAAAAAACAAAATTCTCACTGCAATACCATGACAAATGTTTCTGCAAAAGCTAACCTGACTGTGGGGAAGTGTTTGTTGTTATTTTTTAAGGCACCTTTGGAGGATAAACTGAATAAGAAGCATTATGTTTTTAATTTTAACGCACCGTCTTCCGTCTGGTCTGCGAACACCAAGTTCATTGTGGAGGCTAAGAAGCATTGCCGCTGTGTGCATTTGTTTTGTGAGGTCAGCCACCTTTTCCCTCTCATGCCCACAATAACATATGAAAGAAATTCAACTCATACAAATGAACTCTGCAGGAAAATCAATGCTTTTTTGCTCATGCCAACCTAGTTATTTTTCTTTAATGATCAGGGGCTAACTACACATGGTGGAACAATGTTCACTAGAAATAGATTAACTCGGCCTTTCAGGGGCTGTGAGCTGGCTCCCAGTGCTGGTTATGAAGACAAAGGCAGCCCAACAAAAGCTTCTCCCCCCTCTGAGTGGCTTTGATGCTGCTTTTCGGTCCCTCTGTGCGGTGACAACCTCATGGCTTGTGATTGATCTGAGAACCTGTGCGCTTGGATTCCCTGAAACTTTTTGTGCTGGACTCCCTGAGTCTGCTTTGCATTCTGGTCCTGTGCCTGTGACTTCATCATATCCGTGTCTTACCACTGGATACAGAAGCGCTTTGTTCAGCCTCTCTTTGGGCTGGGGGAGCTTTTCCTAGGGGTTGATTCTTGTTCTCAAACATGAAAATGTGCGAAGCATAAAACTCCAGCTGTGAATACTTACCTCCCCGCAGTGTTAAAAAGTTCAATATACAAAACACCTGGTTCCAAGTAAAACGTACATCAAGATATACGGCAGAGAGACAGATTTAATATACCCCATAGGGACCTTAGGCAGTTTTTTTAAATTAAAGACACAACATACTTTTTTTTTTCTTCTCAGATGAGGTTTTACTATTTTACAAATAATGAACCAATAAACATCGTACAGCAGAAGGGAAAGTTGTAAGAGAACAGTGGAGAGGGTTATTGTCATGTAAATGAAATAACACTCCGACATTACTTAGACGCGTTGTAAATGCATTTATTCCTGGTCAGTAAAATTCATTTTACAAGTGATAAATATGGCCAAAAGCCTCAATGATTTAAATCCTGGGTGGATAGTAACTTTTTTAACTCTAGTGACCTTCTAAATGTCTATGGAGAATTAATTTATTTACTAGGAGATAAAAGTGGTAGAGTGGACATTTTAATGTCTCCTTCCTAGCAAGACTCTGATATTTGGATAAATGAATGTTATGGAATGACTAAATAAATATTTTTTATGGATTATCTTTAAGTCCTCCAAGAATCAAACTTAACATTTTAAAGTAGAAATTGGAAAGATATTGGGAGAGAAGGGGCAGGAAGGCAGAGGACAGGGACCGTTTTAACATGGCCTGTTGTGAGTTATTCATGGAAGAAAATGTGGTTAATGTCTTTTCTTCTTTTTTCTGAGTTTCTAATTTTAAGGGAAAAGAGCAAAGTGTCTATACTCAGGAATAACATTGAGCACAGGGATTGGCAGAGTTACGAGGAACCATCTCATTGGGGCCTGTGGTCCCTTCCCAAGATTTCCCACAGGAACCCTGTGGACTGCCTCCCTCTCCCTCCTCCATGCACACAAAGTGCTCATCCGGACTCGCACGCCTGTGTTCCACGTCTAGTTAACCTCACACCATTCAGCGCCACGTTTTGCCCAAAGATAGAATCAGCTTCCTATTATAATATTCTGCAACTTTAGTTAATAAGGGTCATTCTTTTTAAAGAAAGGAAAAAGTGGGGATGCAAATCTGTAATTGTCACTTGCGTCTATGGTCTGATAATTTAAAAAACCCAGAACTGGGCGGCACATGTGGCTCAGTGAGTAGGGCACTGGCCTCGACTCCAAGGGTGGAGGGTTCTAACCCGGCCCTGGCCAAACTGCAACAACAACGAAAAACCCAAAACAACAACAACAACAAAATCAGAAGCCCTGAGCAAAACTCTTCAGCTCCTACCTCACGACTCCCTGTGCTGTCCCTGGGACACTGGGGAATAATATGAGTACCAATCACATCCCATTTAGGAAAGGATAAAAGCAGCTTACAACAGTCCCTTCCTAGCAAGACTCTGATATTTGGATAAATGAATGTTATGTAGTGACTAAATAAATATTTTTTATGGATTATCTTTAAGTCCTCCAAAAATCACACAATACTGCTCAGAACTGGGAAGGGCCGTCATCACTGCTACCCTCATCTTCATCAATACATGCTGATCTTAGTAGATTTTTAATTCTATTTATACATGCTATCCACATATTTTGGTTCTATTTTACTTAACCTTTTGTGAAGCTCATATTTAAAATGTTTGTCAGGAGTCAAAAGACAATGGCAGAATACATATGAAGGGTTGAGGCTGCCCTTCAGCAAATACATATTCACCCAAACTCCAGGAGCCCTGGGGTCTCAACCTTGAAGATACTCCACTTTTAGAACAAGGAAGATGGAATTTGGGCTACCCCAGGAAATTCAAGAAGTTCCAGGAGTAGTTCTTGTATTAGTTTAACATCCATAAACAATGACATGTATTTTAACATCTCTGAAGTATAAATGCACAATCATAGCCTCATTTGTTTATAAGAGGACCTTGTGGGATAATAAAAGATTTCTCCACCCAATCAGCTCTCCTGCACTCTCCAAAAATCATTTTGTTCTCACCACAAAAGAAACCAGCCCTTCTCCTCACTTTCCTTCTGACCAGAGGTAGATGACCTTGCCAGAAAGAAATAGAGCATTTAATGGAATATTTCTCAGTGTGTCCCTACACCTGCACCACTAACTTCCTTGCCTTTTTTTAAACTCGAGGGATTTTTTTTTTCTTTGTACATAAGGCCAGTCTGATGGCCTGGGTTCTGGCACTATTTAGTCCCTCTGCATATCTTCTGATATAATAAACTTGTTGTTTATTTTCAGCACAGTCACAATCATTCTCAGTAGTCAGATAATGTCTTTGCTCTGCTGAAAAGATCCTTGCGATTCTCCATCTCCCTCCGAGTAAACCCCACAGTCCTCCTCAGAACCGTCACATCCCCAGAGGAGTACTTCTCATGGCAATTTCTTGGCAGAGCGGCATCAATATTCCTTGAGAAATGCGAACTTGTGGGCCCCATTTTGGACACAGAATCAGAGTCTGTGGGAGCCAAGCTGTCTGCATTTTCACAGCCTCAGTCGTTCTGCACAAGCTCATTTGCTATTGTGTTCTAAGCTCTATGTTCTTGGTCATTTTCATCAAACTCTTGGAAAATATTATTATCAAAAACCATTGTGCTGCCACCCAAGACATTCGAACTTTCTGTGTCCTCTGCGTAAAGCGTCCTTCATACACGTCAGCTCAGGCTATGATTGTCTGACTCCTAAGTTTATTTATTGGAATGTTACTTTCCAAGGAAAAATTTTCTCAAGCATCTTACTTTGATTTTCATCATGTTCCATCTATGTTCCTTCCATCTTTCTCCCCTGTTCTATTTTTCTCTATGGCATCATAAAATACATAATATTTTACTATTTATTTTTTTCTCCTTGTGTTACGATAGAAACTCCACAGCTGGTAACATTGTGAGTTTACTTGACTGATAGCTCATCCCTAGAGCCTGGAAAGGCAGAGAGCGATTTAAGACCTTCGTATTGGTGACTTTGATTTTGTGGGTCGCATCTGAACTTCACCTCATGGACGTCTGTGCATGGCCTTACACCAGGGTGCAAGTGACTTTTTCAGCTTTTGTTGTGGTAACAAATAACCCCAAAATCTTAAGATCATACACCTGATGGTCTGTTTTGTTGAAGGTCACGTGGGGTCCCTGTGAAGGTGCCACTCTAGTAGCGTCTGCCAAGCCCTGTGGGGCTCGTGCCCCTGAGTCCAGCTTGGCCTGTGTGTGATTTCATTGTGGATCCCAGGTGGGCAGTACAAGCTGAGGTAGCAGGTGGACGTGTCCATAGGGTGATGGTGACATTTTTAATATTTCCGTTAAGATGGGACAAACATCTTATCTACTCAAAGCTTATCACAGCTGGAAGAACAGAGCCCCTGAAACCTTGGAGAAGTGAATATATTCCCTCAACAGGACAGCACGGAAGGGGAGAAGGTGACTGGAGACAAATAACACCATCTACTGCAACATGTAATCGCTTTAAAGTGGAGTTTGTATGTCTTGCATTTCAGAGACTTGCAATGTTTTGGAAGAAGAAAGCCCCAGAATCTCTGCTAAAGTGTGACACATGACAGGACCCTTCACACTGTCACATGTACAGAGAAGTTTCCCGCAGCTCACGCAGTACTCACTGCAAAATAAGATTATGGAAGAGAAAGCCATCTCCTTACTTTTCATATAGAATATTGAAGGACAGACTAAAACATTTTGCAAAAAAGTTTATTTTACTATTATAATTACTGTTTCTTAGAGTGGTAAAATAAAAATAATAAGAGTGTTACTATTCTAAGTATTTTATCCTGCACAATAAACTCATTGGAATTAAACGCCCTTGCAGTGCTGTGCGAACATCAGCACTTCTGAACCCAGAGCCTCTTCATCACTCCAGATGGAAACCTCTTACCCTTTAAGCCATCATTCACCCCTCCAAGCTCTGGCTCCTGAAAAACACCAGTCTCCTACCTGTACAGCTTTCCCTGTTCTGGACACCGTGTATCCACGGAATCAAACAATATGTGACCTTTTGTCTCTAGTTTCTTTCATTGAGCAAAACATCAAGGTCTGACCATCCTGCAGCTTGTAGCAGGCTTCCCTTCTTCTCACAGTTGAACAATATTCTGCTGTGTGGATCTGTTCTTTACTTTAGGGATGTACACGTTTTATAGTCTGGAATAAAGACGACAACTCAGGTGGTGAAATTTTTTTTTTTTTTTCTTCTGTGCATGCACAACCTTTCAAAGGGTACGTAAAAAGTACTTGACACTCAGAAGCTATTCCAAAAATCGGCAATGAAAATACTATGAACCACAGCATAGAACTTACCTATAAAGAAGAGACTGCTAAGGCATCATATGAGAGGCCAGCTCCAGTCTTACTGATGCCCAGCAGCTTCTCCTAAGCCCTTCCCTCACATTCCCACTAAGAATGAGACGTTCATCATTAACATGAAAGAGTCACAATTACTGGATAATAGTAAGAGTGTCAATGGCTAATGCAAAACGAAAAGAGGGGAAAAGGTTGTATCTTGGCCTCTAGTAGGAACAAAAACTTAGAGAGAGATATGGCAAAAACATAATAAAATTTTATATCCAGAAGGCAATAATCCTGTCGATAATAATAGTAATAATCTTTAGGTAAGTTTTAGCAGAATCCTGGAAGTTAAATGATCTAAGCCCCTATTCCCTTATCTTGCCTCTATTGCCATCATGGAGAGATACCCTGATCTGGCGTGAAGAACCGTTGTGTAGCGTGGTGAGTGCCCTGTCCAGGGAATGAGCCGAAGGCACCCTCAAAGGCACCCAAGCCTGGGGAAATGTTGGCGTCACAATGCAGTCCAGTAAGAGTTTGGATAACTCAGTGCTAACCTAGCACCTGAAGATAGCGGTGGAGCCCATGCATCAGACATCACCTGCAGGAAATGCTTGGTGTGACCTCAGCAGAGTCCCCCTGCAGAGGACATCAGAGGAAAAATGCCAGGACCTGTGTGATACTTACCAAGAGCCAACTACTGTTTAAGCACTTAAAACACATTAAATAATTGAATTCAATTATCAACGCAGTAGAATAGATACTATCATTTCCATAATGCTTTATAGATACAGAAATTAAGTCAGAATGAAGGTACATCACTTATGCCAGGTTGGAGGAAGACGACTGACATCCACCTGGAGAGGGAAATGTGAAGGAATGAGTCAAAAACAATGGGCACCTGAGTCTGGATTTTACCTTGAATTGCAAGGTTCAGTTTTCTGCACCAGTGGATGTCTGGATCTACTTTACGTACAGGTAAAGAGAAATGCGTGCAGTTACGTCTGTGTGTTAGTTCCATAGTACGTGACGTTGCCTATCAACTATGTGGCTACCTACCTACCCATCTGCATCTGTCGTTACCCTATTGCATATTAATCTCAAAATGGCTTACACCACCCAACCAGGGCTATTCTCAGTGGATAAGAAGTTGACAAGTACATCCAGGAATTTATTCTGTTTTGAATCTACCAAGACCTCCACATTAATTGTTATGTGTATGGTTTTTTAAACAAAATCAAAATGTAAAAATACTTATAACATCATCAACGGTAGTAGTAGTTTTATGAACTTTAACATGTCTTTTAAATGTTCGTTGACTCCAAGCTGAGTCATTTAATCAAGCAATAATAAATCTGAAAGAAACAGATTTCTATTGGCTTAAAGTTTTACTGTGGCAAAATAAGAATAGAGTTTTATATCCAGAAGGCAATAATTCTGTCAATAATAAATCTGAGAACTTTGGGTTTGTGATTTTAAGCCAGATCCTGTTGTTAGGTACTAACAGCAGAGTTTTGAACTGGATACCAGTTGTATCATTCTAAGCTCTTTGGTCTATCATTGCAGGGTTGGTATGATTTTGCAGTAAGTCTTTATGTTTACTTTTTTAAAAATCTTTCTCATAAAAGTGAAGTGTTGACTAGCGAAGAAGGAAAAACCTTTAGACAGTCATGAGCACTCTAAGAACTGTATTTTAGATCAATAGGCGTGATGCCTCTCCACCTCTGCAAGTTAAAAGCAATTATTAAACATAGACTATTCCTGTGACATTAATGAGACAATGTATAAGCTCAGCAGGTTAGTAATAATATGAAAACATCAGGTTATTTTACCAAGAACATTGACTTCTTAACTAAAAAATCTTAAATTTAGTTTTGCATTTACCGTAACATCAGTTTCCATAAGATCAGTATTAGGGAAAGGAGATAAGAAATTTAAAGTTAATATTAGTATCCCAATCTTAAGAACAGGATAAATTAGTCCTAAGATAAAATGGCTTACCTCACTCAAGCAATTAGTAATGCATCTAAAAACCAATCTTAACAACTCAATTATGGCTTAATATTAGAATTTTAAATAAAAACCATATCAGATTTTCTGATTCAATTCTATCTCTAACTTAAGGCAAGTGAGATGGAGGCTACAGTTTTCCTGCATAATTTTTATACTTAGTGTTTCAAACACAGTATTGAAAGGCATATCCAGGGTGGCATTGATGTGATGAGATTTCAGATTGACAAAGATGAGAAGTCCTTTCCATACTTCCAACCAATTTGATGGGTAGCTTGAGACTGGCATTTTCTTTGTTTCAATGTCATCACCACTACATATTAGTTTTCCCAGCAGGATGGATGCTGCACTGTGCTTTATAGTACAGACTACATGAACATTCCCAAGCATAACAAGAATCTCTAAATAATGATCTTCTAGACAACTCTTTTCTCTACAAGTGATATGGAAACTGAAATGCCCAGATGACTCTTACAGCTTAATTCTAGAGAAAATGCATTCCATAATAGATTGATTTGATCTGGTAGAAAAATGTACAAAATTGATAACTGAGCAGAATATATTTCAGAATCAGTGCATCGTACTGGCAGCCCATTCACAAGCTCTGCGGGCACTTTGATGCTGAAAACACAAATTGGATTACACCATAGTTGTCATTTAAACTTAACAGTGAAAATAATCTGATAAATGTCAGCCTGCCACTGGGCTGCTTAATTGTTCTATTTTACCGTGAGCCAACGTGATGAGGTACAATTTATTCAATATAACATCATGGAAAAACACCAGTCCTGATTAAAATCCATTGCCAGATAATAATACAGTTTCTATATCAGTGACAGCTTATGCCAATTGTAGGAAAAGCTGAATTGCAAGAAAGAGATAGTTAGATTTTGAACTTGTAGTGGGAGTATTAAAAATACTTTTAATGACATTGAAATCACTATTCAGTACATTCTGTTAAAAAAAAAAAAGTGAGACTAAAACAACAATGCAATGCACTTGGTTAGAACTGTTTCACTGATGAAGAATCTTTGCAGCTTGTTAATTATTTCCCTAACTACGAGCTGCATGAGGAGCTGCACGCAGAAAGCTGACCGATCTGTAGTGAATATAGGCGACCCGTCTGCACAGCACTGAGAAAGGCCAGCGTGGACCAAAGGTGACAAAAGTGACATTGACGCACAGAAGCCTCACTGGTATCACCGGCCAGTGGAGCCTGGGACTGAGATGACCTGAAGGAATGAAGCCAAACTTCAGAAAAAGGGCTCGGCTGCATCCACCAGTCCTCGGCTCTGGAATTTCCCCCAGAAGTGAGATTACACCTGTTCCCCACCCAGCGGCTCTCCACAGGATGTGGGGGGTGGGCGTGGCAGCCCCAAAGGGGGAGTCTGCGTGGGCTCCACATCTCTACTTTGTTCTGTATAAGCTATCTTTTTAAAAAAGATATGTGCAGAGGGATATTTTACTTCAGGAGCCCACATAATCCATTACATTTACTCAGAAAAAAACAAACAAACGGACAAAACATTGTGGCAGGGAAAATTATAAAGTGTAGCACTCAGTACTAAGGAAAAGGAGAGTTCTTTTGTGCAAGTTTTTATTGCCTGGTAAATGTTGCCATGCCCTCTGTATTTTCTTAAGTAGATGAAACCTCTCTGGCTTGTGGGCTTTCTCTTCTTGGTCTGTGATTCTATATTCTGGTACATTAATATGTCACAAGTATTATGTTTTTGTACATACTCTTATACAAGACACCTGTAAGACATGTTAGACGGTCATGCTTTGTATTACAGAAGTTTGGAGTTTAGGTCAAGTTACTCCATAAAACTCACTTATTTCACGTGTGCTCAGCCTTGGTGAGACCAGAACCTTTAACACCTGCTCAGTCAACCACACAATATATACACTATCCAGAAACCTATTTTCAAGACCAAATTCTTTAGCTGTTCTCTTCCATGGCTGAATAAAGAGGAAGGATGTGTATTCCAAATTATCTCCAAACCAGAAAGCCTGCAACATAAACCATTTTAAACATAGCATCTGGCTAGAGACTAGCCACAGAAGTAGAGTGCTAAGATCTGCTGTCCTGTGAGGTTTTGTGGTTGAAATGATATTTGGAGGTTTGGGAATAGTTTGAGAATAACAGCCTTTGAGACCCGTCTTTGGATGGAGGCTGTAGTTCGGATCACTGACATTAGACATTTCACATTTCACTTTCCCACATGCATCTTTGTGTACTTTGGAATAAAAGCAACATGTCCAATCCCGTATCAAACTTCTATGAGCTCCTGCCCATATGTAATGTGTGTGCTCGCATATACACATCTCAGTGGCCACACAACTTGCTGACTTTCCGAGGAATGTATGATAACTTTTGGATGCTTGGGACCTGTGATCAAGGCCAGGCTGCAGTGGCGGTGGTTGTCGTGTGACTGGAATGATAAGCGCAGGTGGGAAGTCGGGGGTCGGGGACTGGGTCACTCAGTGTTGAGAATCCCTTGAACATTGGATGATGCCTTACCCATCTTTTACGCCTGCCACAGCTCACTGAGAATGCCGTGTGATGCGGATGTTACTTTTTGTACTAAACAAGCTGAAAATTTTTCTGAGTCTTTGGTAGTTCCTCTTTGAAATGGCTCAAGTCCCTGGACAAACACAGCTTTGATGGCATTTAGAGAAGGGCCTAGTGGTGGCCAGTTATTACACAGGGCCGTGCACCTGTGAAGATGCAATAAATCTCGGTTGGCTGGTTGACTTGTGCAAGCAATACGTTATACAGTTCTCCTGAAGATCAAGCAACAAACTAAATAATCTTCCAAGGTCTCTTCCAGCTTCGTAATTCTGCTTTTGTCTTTTATTTATTCACAGATGAAAGATGATCCTGAGAGTTACAATATTGCCTGTTTCTACACGGGAACTTTAATAAATGGTGCGTGACATATTGAGCTTTCTACCTCGAGCACACGTGTAGATGGCCCTTTCATTAGCAGCTGTGGCCAAGATGCCATTCTGACACCATGGGTCAGCTGGCTCCCCTCCAGGGCTTCATAGTAACTTTGAACAAAATGTGCAGTATCCTTCAAATTGCTTCAGTCCAGGTTTGCAGTTGCCACTAACCCTCACAAATCACTACTTATAAGCAAGGCCTCTCTGGGCTCTGTTTTCTTACACTAACCTTAATGATTGGCCATAGGACCATGGAGGTGGGGAGAGGTCCTTAGGGGATGGAAGTTCAGTGATGTGAATCCAAACTTTCCTTATTTCTCCTTTCCCTCTTAAATGGTTATGGTGTCCCTTCCAGCTCATAGTGGACTACCAATAAATTACAGGAATTATTGATAAAACAGTAATAAAGACCCACCTGCCATGACCCGGAGGCTTCCCTCCTTGGGTGTAACAGGCCAAATGTCCTTATAGTTATTTGCATATGCTACTATAACATGAGTGTGCATATGTGTTTATACATGTGTCTAATTTCATGGTTGAAATACTATGTGTCAAATTTCATGGGCGGCTCTTTCTGTATCATATCATACACATTTTTTATTATATACACGTTTGCCAAGATTTAGGAGGTTGTGGGTGTTTTCATTATATTTCTATTCTTTCCTTCACAGCCAGTGTGTGGCAGGACGCACACCTTGGGTCAATCCCCACACTGCCATTCACTGTCCACCTTATGTGACAGTGACTCTGTGACCCCGTCACTCTGAAGAAGCAGGCTGAGTGCTCTGCGTCTTCAATATCAAGTCCGGGGTCCACGGTGTAGCTTTGAATCAAATCTCTGATCACCTCCCAATCTCACAATCATAAATCATAACATTTGTTACCAAGTGGTAACAAATTTGTTTTAAATAGCTAATTCTTTTCATGCCTAGCCCTTCCTATTAATGCTTCCCAGAGCTCCTGGCAGCTGATCTTTTCCTTGGTGGTTCTACCCACAATGGAGTTACCCACTCTGTGATGTTGATGATGTTCTTCCCCCACCACTGTATTTTTTAAATGCCAGTGTTCCACATCTTTCTCCTGAATTCCAGTTGTCTTGAGGGGTCACTTTTCTATTTTTGAATGAATTAATAATGCTAAGATAATGAAGGCACTGTGCCTGACAGGGATTCTGTGAGTGAAATACACAATTTCACCAGAGCCCAATATTTGGCACCTAAAACTCAGTAAATCCCAAACAGACCTCATCGTATACCAACCCCAATCCTCCACCCTCCTGCGTTTTCTACTTAGATTCATGACTTTCAAGCCAACCAAGCAACAAAGGTCAAACTCACCACTGGCTTCTCCGTACTAAGCAGCTCCCAGTTCTCTCATGTCCGTCTCTTTTCTTCAATTTTTTGGTCTATGATCATCACTGACCAGGATGAGAATAGAATTCTCCGTGTCTGACCTTCTTCCTGCTGCACTTCCGTCAATATTCACTTCATATTGCTAGTGGACAGCATGAGACTTGCTATGACAATGATAACTTACTCATTTTAAAGCAGTAAAAAAAAAAAAAAAAAAATGATGAAGTGATGTCACTGTACTGTTACCCAGAAATTATATACAGCCCTCCACTGTGCTAAGTAGAAAGTATAGTCAACTGTGAATGACTTTTCTAACTGAATCTTTGTATTTGGAGGTTTTAGTAAATATTTACATCTTTTAGGCTTGAAATGAACTTGCTGTATGTGAAAATGTTTGAGTAAATCATCTTTAATCAGATTACATTATAGGAAAGTGGTTTCAGTGCAAGCCACATGCACAAAGGCTGATGGGTTCGAACCCGCCCTAGGCCAGCTAAACAACAATGACAACTGCAACAAAAAATAGCCGGGCACTGTGGCAGGCGCCTGTAGTCCCAGTAACATGGGAAGCTGTGGCAAGAGAATCACTTAAGCCCAAGAGTTGGAGGTTGCTGTGAGCTGGGATGCCACAGCTCTCTACTGAGGGCAAAATAGTGAGACTTTGTCTCAAAAAAAAAAAAAAAAAAAAAAGGCGGGGGGCTGGGGGGGCAATATCAGCAGAGAGGCTGAGATTTGAAACCCTGAGTTGAGATGGCAAGATCTGTCACAATCTTTCTGCGTAATTCCAGAGCAGGTTTTTCAACCTTTTCACTCACAGCCCACTTGAACCTGTCCTGAAACTTCCATGGCATATTTAAATTACGTTGATAAAAAAGAAAGAGAGAGAGAGAGAGAGAGAGAGAGAGAGAGAGAAAGGATATAATTACTGTGCTTTGTACTTCTTTCAAAAATAATTAATGATTTTAAGAAATTTTTGTGGCACACCTAAGTTGCTTTTGTGGCACATGAGAATGCCAGGGCACATGGGTCAAAAATCACTGCTCTAAACAAATTATTTGACCTCCCTCTCCCTGATAAGTGGTAAGATGGTGATGATGGTGAAAATGACGTATTCACCTGCATGGTAGAGCTCTTCTGAAAATTAAACAAGTTAATACATGAATATGGAATGTATTCTGAACCTCATACGGAGTAGGGGTTTAATACATTTTGACTAGTCTTATTACCTAGTGATAATTTATGGAATTTGCAAGTATTTATCCAGGAACATTGAAACTATAGAGATTCCACAAGGAAAACTACCATCATCTTAACAAAAATTTCTAAATGTGTTTATAATTTTCCTTTTAAATATTTAAATATACATGCTGTTGATCATTGATAAATGCTACACTGATTGAAATTACATCATTACCACACTAGCAAATAATAAGAGGTACATTTACCATAGCTACTAATGTCCAAGGGCCACATTCAACTTCTGGCTTCAACTTTTGCTACATTGTCTGAGTTACTAAGACTCTGCAGACCTCGGTTTCCTTATCAATAAAAGTTACAATGTCTACATCAAAAGTCCATGACTTGATTTCTGTATTATAATACAAAGTTCAGAGTTGGTACAAAATAAATAAGTTTTATTATTATTGATTTAAATAAGAAACAGTCTGCTTCATTCTGATTTGAAATTACATTAAAAATACTATGTTCTGCAAATAAATAACTTGGCCATGATTTGAAATATTTGAAATCATGGCCTAATTTGAGTAAAAGAAATCACCGTCTTTTACTCAAATTAGGAAAGATTAAGAAAGAAAAGGAATCACTTGACAAACAGCAAAGCCTGCTTATATAATGAGATATGGTCATATGCCTACCCACAATTTGACACTGCTCCAGCACCATCAAGTTCACTCTGTTCAAGGGACTTTCTTCACATCACGTAACTTCCCAGGAAGAGACTTAGGTGGGAGGTGAGCACTCCAGGATGTATCTCAGCATTTACAGCCTTCTTAAGACCATTTTTAATTTTAAGAAGAATTTCATTTAGTTTCATTCAGGACTTGTCTTTGAGACTTAAAAAAGATCAGGGGGTGAGTGATATAATTTCTAGAGCTGTGGATTATATTCCGTTCCCCATGGAATTTGTTTTTTCTCTTCAAAGGGAAACATTCTGGAATACATATGATATTTCATATACAATTAAAACTCTTTTTAAAAGACTTTGCTACAAGATAACAATAGTTGGTAACTTCCCACAAAGCAAACAGATGTCATGGAAGGCTCCCTTTCTGAGACCCTGAATCCATAAGGGAGGTTTCTATAGGACTATGGACTTCCACAAAACATGGCGGAAAATACCTCTAGACTCTGAGATAATGTAATTATGGTATTCAATAGGGGCAGTCTCAGAGTGGGGCCTGTGGCTTAGTGAGTAGGGTGCTGTCCCCATATACTGGAAGTGGCAGGTTCAAACATGGCCCCGGCAAAAAACTGCAAATAAATAAATAAATAAATAAATAAATAAATAAATAAATAAAGGCAATCTCAGAAAATGCATTGGGGTGTTTAATAGTTAAACTTTTCTGAAGTCATATGACAGCATATAATCGGTTTTTTCATTCCTTAATATTTAATATTTCTTTTAGACTCTTCAGTGAAAAGTTTCTGTTTATCATCTTTATAAAATTCCAAATCCTGCAGTTTACATCTGAGCAGTAAGCTAATTTTAACTGAAAAAAAAAAAAAAAAATGCTTGCTTTAAAGTTAGAATTAACCTGAGACCAGGCCCCGGTCTTCCATGGCATAGACCAAGACTGGGCTCCAGTCACTGCTCTGTCCTCCCAGGTTGTGTCCCTCCCATGGCCCACCTCGCCCTTCCGAGAAGGCTGGGATGGGGGCAGGTATGTAAGCCTGTCAAATTCCTCACAACCTGATATTCTTTCCAAATTTCTTGATGCTATTGTGTATTTGCTCCTTATCTGTCAAACCTCTCTTTGGGTATAATATTTAATAAACTTTTTAGCTACACAGGAGATAAAGTGCAACTATTCACAACTGTCAAGTGACTGCTCGAAGACCATTCTGGATGATGTAGACAAATGCAGCTTTTATTTCCTCTGTCTAGTATTTTTTTATCTTTTATGAATAATGTGGAATTTTTTAAAAGTATAATTACATACTTTCAGATGAGCAGATGTCCTTGGGAGTTTTGAAGAGGGGATCACGAGCCCCCCGTGAACGTGTCTCTGGGGTGTGCAAACCGAGGGCGAGGCTCGTCGAAGCTCCGTCCTTCTCCCAGAGACGGGCTGCACAGCTGTGCCGCAGTCGCCTCTGCTTCACTACTCAGCTGCCTGTCATCGAGTTTGAGACTGGGTTTCAACCCTCTATATACGACGATTTTTTCAATCTAGACCATGCTGAAGGCCAAGGCCATTTTCACTGATTCTACCAGTGACACTGACAGGCACATTCAAAAACAAAGCGCGGAGCCTCCATGAGGAAAAGCCCTGAGTGCAGGCCCCGCATTATCCTTCCATTATAAATTAAGATCATGAAAGCTGACCCGCAATGTGCCGTCATTATTTCATGCAAAGGTGGCACAAAGTCCTACTTTCCCGTTGCTTTCACAGCCATTAGACTCAAAGCTAACAGATGCCATTGCCACCTTATTTCCAGAACAATTACTGCACTTAGATAAAATACACTGAGGGTTCTTTCCCAGAAAAAGGCAGAGTCAGTGATGCAGCCTCATACTAATCAAAAGCAATTCTGGACCGAAAACATTATTTTTTGTGAATATAGAAATGTTCTCTTTTGTACTCGAGACTGAGTGTGATGGTGGCATTCCGCAAAGCTGCAGGGCAAATCTGGAAAGGAATTTACCACCCATAAAAGAAATTCTTAATTAGAAAATTAGGTGCATGTAGATAATTTCATATGCAGTAAATGACGGCGGGCTGGTAAGTAAGTGGATTTTTACCGCTGTGTGCTTCTTTTCCTTCCTGGAGAAGCGACCTACAAAAATGACTATATCCCTATGTAGTTCCAAAGGGTTTTGAAATAGTAAGTACTCTCTGTTACATACAAACACGTGTATGTATGAGTGCTTAACTCATAAATGTTTTCAAGCAGTAAGAATTTTCACAGATATATATATCTGTAAAATAAATATATTATATAATTATACAGATATTAATATATCTGTAAAATAAATATCTGTAAAATATATATATATATATATTAAATGTATTGAATACAAAAATTATCCAGGAACTTGTTAAAGGGAAACGTCCATGGGTGAATGACTAAGGGGGACCACAAGTGCTCTCTGCCCTCATGAAGCATTATCTTCCTCTTCATTTCCTTTACCCTGTATAATTTCTGAAAGTATCAACGTGGTAATAATTACCCCGCATTTAATTTTCAAAATGCGAAAAGCATTCTTGTGCTTATATTTTATCTAAGAAGCCAGAATTTCTTAATACTGCACTAAATTTTCTGGTCAACATTATAAACAGTGACTCAATTCACCCTCATAGCAACCCTGAAATGAAACCATTGTGATCATCACGATCTCCCTCGTTTTGTAGATGAGAAAACCCAGGGACAGAAAATTTCACCAGTTTGTCTAAATTCTGAGTGATGAGGCTGGGATTTAAACCTGTGTAGCACAATAGCAAAGGTCAGGCTTTCAGTCCTTACTCAACGGGAGCTCTTGCCAGAGACGACTGCCTCACTGTGTTCTTCACAGAAACAGGTGACGGTGGCCACTTCTCATGTCCTTAGCCCCAACTTAATACTGAAATAATGAAGACTAAGAAATTAAATAATAAAGCACTTTTTATGGAATCTATCTACAGATTTTCTTCTGAATTGGAGTGTTCTGTTTCCTACAACACGGTATGGCTATTATTATTTAGACTATCAGAAAAACATCACTGCATACATAAGTCTATAATTCTTTGCAAACCTGAAGTGATAATAGGTTTCTAGAAATTTTCTATTCCAAAATAAGAAAAACGAAAGCCTGAAATTTTATTTTAAGAACAAGATCTTAAAATATTGGCACACAAGGATCTTAGTTACTTGTATAATAGGAAAATACAAGTCTAGATCATGTGAGAAGGCTTCTAACTGTCTAGGTTAGCCCTTTACTTAATCAAACACCTGTCATAGGGAAAGCAAATATCAATAATATACAATTGATAGTCATTGTTAAAAATTAAAGCAATTTTTTAACCAAATCGGTTGTTAAGATGAATGGTGTCTCTTTGAAAAAAAAAAAATAAATAATAAGTTTGCTCAGTTTTTAAGAAAATTATGTACAATTGCACATAAGCAAATTTTAGGCTACCTATACATGTGTGCATATTTATATAATCACATATATAACATCTTAGTCCATCTAAGCTGTTACAAGATACAACATAGGCAGGGGTCCTCAAACTGCGACCCGCGGGCCACATGAGGCAGTGTGATTATATTTGTTCCCATTTTGTTTTTTTACTTCAAAATAAGATATGTGCAGGGTGCATAGGAAGTTGTTCATAGTTTTTTTTTAAACTATACTCCAGCCCTCCAACAGTCAGAGGGACACTGAACTGGCCCCCTGTTTAAAAAGTTTGAGGACCCCTGAGTGGCTTTAATGGCAAAGAGCTTACTCTCATTGTCTTAATGTTGGGAAGTCCCAGGGAAAGGCCTCAGTAGACCAGGTGCCTGGAGAGGATGCGTGTTTCGGTTGACAGATGGCCTCACACTGTGGCAAGAACCAAGGCAACCCTTTGGGGGACCTTCTGTCAGGGCACCAAGGCCTGCACGAGACTCCACCTTTGTGACCCTATTAGTTCTCCAAGGCCCTTTTTCCTAGTTCCAGCTTGTTGGGATGAGGTTTTCAGCATATGAATTTTGAGGGCACAAACATTCACTCCATAGAAGTACAGAAAATTACAACTGAAAGATTAAATATTTAACAGGGGTTATTTGTGCTTATTAAGTGGATATCACTTATTTTGGAGATTCTATAATATTTAAGCATTTATAAGAATATGCTTGTTTTCTAACTAGAAAAACTATCTCTACAATAAAGTAATTAATACACATGTGTTTTACCAAACAAAAATGATAAGGCAAAAAAAACCACTCATCATTTTTATAGGAATTAATACAGGAAAGCATAACAGGGAGGAATTACAGCAAGTCAATGACATTTCAAAAAGTATTTCTTCTTCTTTTGACACATTTTCCAAATCTATTTCTCCAAAGTGCCATGTGGCTTGGTTGTCTGGACATCTTACATTGCTATTGTTAGGCAACTAATATGTAAGAATCTGAAGAAGAAAATTATGGTAGAAAAGAAAAAAATGGACAGTACCTACAAAATCAATAAGACTGATTGGAAGAGAAAGGAAATTCGGGCAATTATGTAAAGACCTAAAGGGATTCCACTCCTATTTGCTGCACAGAGTGACTCTGCACGTGTCACTACATTGTACTACAAAAGGCACCATGTGACTTGTCAGCACAGAATATTCAGAGCCCAGGAAAATACGGCCTGAAGACAATTATACCAATGAGAAGGAACAACAGCATGAATGTGGAGTATTTTATTAAGAATTACCGCCAGCATGGAATTTTTTTTATTTAGTTTGCAGCACCAAGTTCTCTTCGTGTATTGAACTTACAGTTCTGTGAGTCAATTCTTTCTTCTTCCTGTGGCTTATGCAGGAAACAGAAGAACAGAACAGAATGAATCTGGAGTTCATCACTGAGGGTCTCGAGCCCTGCTACCTGTCACAGGAAAAGGATAGTAGGTGTTTGACACCAACACAAATATGGGGAGACCTGGGCAGGCAGCACAGGAGACATCCTCCAGCCATCAGCCCAGCCAGTCATACGCCAACCTGAGAGTGAGAAGGGAAACTCAGCGGTTGGCTGGGGGCAGCTGAGGCCTCTGTATGATCAGGATTCTGAGGGACGAGAGGGCAGCATCTCCTTACAGAGTTAGAGCCTCCCATTGTTCACAGGGTCAGAGGAGGGCAAGGACCTCCTGGAGGCCAGTAGGCACACTGGGGTTTCCCTGTCCCGACACCTGACTACCAGCACCTGCACAGAGCAGCGATTATCACTTCCCTGCTGCCAAATCCCAGCGTCCTGGATTTCTTCCTTTTGCCAGCTCTAACTTGCCATCACTCAATGACGATAACTAGGGGACATATAGTTTCCTGCTACACTAATTTCACACTTTATTTTACTTATTTATTTATTTATTTATTTATTTATTTATTTATTTATTGAGACACAGTCTCACCTTTGTGGCCCTCAGTAGAGAGCTGTGGCGTCATAGCTCACAGCAACCTCAAACTTTTGGGTTCAAGCAATTCTCTTGCCTCAGCCTCCTGAGTAGCTGGGACTACAGGCTCCCGCCACAGTGCCCAGCTATTTTTGGAGATGAGGTCTCACTCTGGCTCAGGCTGATCTCAAACCTGGGAGTTCAGCACATCCCCCCTCCTAGGCCTTCCAAGTGCAAGGATTACAGGCGTGAGCCACCAGGCCCGGTGCACTTTATAATCTCACACTTTATAAACCACCACAGTCTGGGTGTGTTTACATGGACGTCGGCTACAGCATCACATCTCTCACTATTTTCCTTCTTGTTAGCCCCTCCCAAGTTGTTTCTGCTTTGCTCATGTGATTTTCTTGTACGAACTCAACATCAGCAAGCATGGTGCAGGCGGACCATTCTTTCCAGGAATAGAATGCAATCTTGGACCCCAGCTACCATGTGAGAACCCAGGTCAGCATCCTTGAGGATCAGAAACAAGGTGAAAAGAAAGTCCTCGAGTCCACATGGCCAAAGACATCCACACATTGCAAGATCCCCTCTGAGTCCAGCTCCAAGAATGTCCCTCAGATAAATGTAGCCCTACATGTGAGTCCAGATAACACCAAGAGAAGGACCAGCCAGCCCACAGAATCACAAGCAACTATATTTCTGCTTTGTTTTGAAGCAAGAGAAAACTGCAGGAGCCACCATAGTGAGATGAACTTTTTCATTACTAACATAAAATAAATATGAATTTTCTTATAATCACACTAATAAGAAAATTTTTCATTAAAAGGCACAGAATTTCATTTACTAATAATGAGTTTTCAGTTGATCCTTAGCTTTGTCATTTAAATTATTGAAGTGGTGACACTTCAGTGATTTTTCAAACCTCAATTTTTACTAAATATTCTACTAAGACTCAATGTCCTGGTCATATCAATCATTAACATTGAGTGTTTACTGGGTACCACCTTCTGCATTAACTATTTTACTCCATAAATTCTTACAACTTTATTCTTCAAGGACAATGGGTCTCTGTTAGTACCAACAGAAGCATAGAAATGCCACACAGCTGGATGGGTGGAGCTGAGGCTGGGACGGTGGCCGAGTCTACAATCTCAACCACCAGGCTAGAACGTAAATACCTTGCCCCTGGGGGTGGTCAGGCAGCTCAGCTCTGGATCAGTGCAGAAGCACAGGTAATAAATTTCAGGTACTGGCCAGCGTCACTGTAGGTTGTTCTGGGCATAGGAAGGAAGCTTGCTCTGACCTCTGACTCCACCAGTATCTGTGAGGCTTGATTAAAGGGATTAAGAGAAGGGGCCTCCACGGCCAAGAGCACTTCCTTCAGTGCCCCTCGATGCCACCAGGATTGCCAGGCATAGGGCACAGTTTGTCTCTAGATGATTCAAAAGTGGGATCATGTGACTAAAAAAAAAAAAAAAAAAAAGAAAAGAAAAACGAATGCTCCAGAATTTCTCCTAGTCTTGTTTATTGGGGTTGTGCCTGGACATTCACTATTTTCCCTCTGATGAGCTTTGCCATTGCTGGTCTCATCCCCATCCCATGCCACGAGCTGAGATACTCTTATCTTTGATTCAAACATGACAAAAAGGAAAACAGAAATTAAGGAGCATCCTGCATTTGATCCCCCAAGAGAAAAACTCTCAGTTGTTGGGGAGGTTTTGAACACATGAAAGAAGCTTCATTTGGAAGAGAGATGGGGATTGGAGCCTGGCACAGAGGCTGAGAGGAGATCCACTGGGCTGGACACTGAGGGAAAGGTGAAGGCCGCATATAAGTTGAACAGTGTCTCTAACAGATGGCCCGTCCCTGGGGCCAGCATGGGCCATGCATGAGGGAGCTCGGGATAGGGGTAGGGTGAGGTGGGGTTAAAAGGCTCAAAAATGGAAGTGGGTGTATAGACAACCTATGCAAGATTCATCTTAGACTTCTTCTTAAAATATCATATCCCAGTGATCACAGGGATATGATTCAGGTATTAGGGATATGATACACCTATTAACAGAGGTAAATAGCCACATATCTTTCAATAGGATACTAAAGTATGGTCACCTTCAGCAAGCATCATCTCTGGTGCAAGATTTGAAACCAAACAACAGACAACTAGCAGAATTCAAACCTACCCCTATGAGTTCCTTAATAACATCTCAGAATACAAACAGAGACCATTTAAGTGGAAATAGAGAAATGCTATTTCTACATCTCTTGGAAATTTGGGATATAGACACAGTCTTTTCTCCACCACCTCCAGTCCACACCTGTCGACTCTGCAACTGTTCTTCCAGGTAATGAGAGTTCAGCACATGGGGTTAATTCATCTTGTAACAGCAGAGGGTAGGGTTGCTTTCCTAGGGATGTATTTAGAAGTAGGACAGGAAATAGGAGCTGTAAGTTTAATAGAGAAGGAGCAGTTAGAGAGAGAAAGAGAGAATGCCAGGAAATCACGGTGTCAGGAAGACCCAAGGAAATCAGAAGTTTTGAAAGATTAGAACTTCAAGAAGAGGACTTGTCTAGCAATGTTAAATAGAGTAAAAAGCGTTTAAAAATTAACAAAAAGATTAAAAAGCTATCAGATACAGAAAGAAGTAGGTCATCAGATTATTCAGGTTTCTGAACTAGACGTTGCTAGATTTAAATGACCGTGGGCTGTTAGAGAAGGGCGCGAGTGCTGAGGCATTGTCCTGATGAGAGCGTGAACATGAGTTGAAGGGTTTGACGGTAACAGATGTAGGAAAATAGAATAATAATTTGAAAGTGAGAAGATCAAAGGATTTTTAAAAGCGACAGGTAAAAAGAAGAATCCATGGACGGTTGACACAGAAGGCAGTGGAGAGCGGCTTCACCAGGGTGGGAATCATGTGCTTCAGAAAACAGAAGGAATGGGATTACTTCAGAGATGAGAATAGAATGCTCCGATCCAGAACTCGGGCAGAAGTAGGAGAACTTGTTTAGAAATACCTGACATAGAAAGTAGGGGTGGTGGGAAATTGGCAGACCAAAGGTCAGTTGTTCTCAAATTCATAATAAAAAAATACAAGCAAAGCTATAGAACAAACTGGGGGACAAGTAACTATGAATATAAGTTTTAAAAAAACTGTTTAGAGAATAACTTGGTGAGAAACAGGGAAGAATGTGGGTGGGCTTAATACCTTGCATGCTGTCAAAACTAAATTAATGTTTACTGAATAAAAATGGCACAAATGAAAGTGTCTAGCAAACATGGCCCTTTTTTTTTTTTTTTTTTTGTCTGTACAAACCTGTGACAATATCTCCTTGTTCGTGAGAAACCCTTTAGTATCTAGTTCAGGGTAGCTTGATTACAAGTTGCAAGTCCTTTATCTACAGAATAGACATAATACAGCCCACATTTCCCAGGGTTGTTATGAGAGTTAATTAATGTTTATAACACCCTCTAGAATAAAGAATGCAAAGTCTGCTGCTCATGTATAAACTCAGAATAATCTGAAGACCTACTTAAGCCCATGTGCCCGTCGTGAATACCAGTAATTGGTCTAACAACTGGAGAAGTAAAAACCCACTTCTGCATACTTTTACTTTATAAATTTCTATTTATTAACCATAAAATGTAAGGAATAGAAAGAGAATAGAACCCAAGACAAAAAGACAAGTTTCCAAAACCAATGAAACTGATAGATTGGTTCAATTAAGGCAAGTGAAGAGGGCAAGGGAAGGGTTATTTTTGAATGTTCCTTAATGAAAAAAACAGAAAGGACCACAAAGGAACCAAATACCCCCAAACACTTAAAAGAGCAAATTGTGTATATGAAGAAAATAGTTGTCACCTTTAGGAGAAAACTTATCATTACAAAATATAGTGTGAATCTAAGGGGATTAATAAATAAAGAGCAAAAAAACTAAATTCTTTGTAACAATATAATTACTTCTCCGGCCCTAGGAATACTGTACATTGGAAAGTTCACCAAGAGTAAAGTCCTTCTATCCTGCTTCTAGAGAGAAGGGATATACACTTTTGAAGCTTTGTAAATCACATTCTTATAAATAAAACCACAATTTGAGTTAATTTTTATTCATTTTGTCAGTTCTGTAAAATCGTCGTAAGGTTTACTTGAGTTTTATATTGTGAATGAGTGAAGGTGCTTAATTTTCCTGAACTACTTTAATGCTCTATCAGAATCTGTAAAAAGATGTCCTCTCGCTTGCTTTAAGAGAGACAGTTTCTAGAGTTCATAGTAAGGCAACAGAAAAATAGATTGGACACCCACTTTCATGACACTGGGACTGCAAAGAAAGAGAACAACTAAAATCTTTCTTCCTAGAAGCTTCCTGGCCCCCCTTCTCTGATATTCCATTTATCTGGTATAGGAGGTCTGACAATTAATTTCTAGAACTCATCCTAGAAAAAGTGCTACGTACATCGTTGCTGAGTATGGCTATGGTCTCCTTCGGAGAATAACCCCTGGAAGCTGTGCACTGACGCCAGTGCCTTCAAAGCAACAATAACATAGATAGTCATTGTCTAGAATGACTATCACATCTGTCATTGTACAGGAAAACATTCAACAATAATGAACACCACTCAGCAAGACACCACCTCATGCCGACAGGAACATGGCTGTGAGACGCTGATACACCGAGGCCATCACACCTCACTGAGCTGTTTGTACAACGTTGCCAATGTAGGCACATGATGGCAAGTTTGTGAACTTAATTGTCAGACCTCATAGAGCTTTATTGGAACACTTTCAATGCTGCATGTTAGTATTATTATTTTTTTTTATCTGCCAGGGGCTCCAGGATATAAATTATCCAGGATTAGCACGGTGTCTCACACCCAGGGTAGGACACTTTGTTGGAAGGAGCGTGAATGGAAGAACAGTTCACTGAGTGAACCATACAACACATGTCCTTTTCTCCACATTGCTGGGCTCTTCACACCAAAATCATGGAGAAGAAACACAATTCCAGAACAAAAAGAAGTCAAGCGTGTCAGTAGATTAGCAAATAATTTCAAGTACTTACTACCATGCACACAGACAGAATTTAAGAAATGTGAAATATTCTTCATCCACCTAGTCAACATCTGTTTTACTCACATGTGTCATATAATTAAATGATAATGTAAATATGGCCCTAGATGACCCTCTTTAAGGAAAATAAAGTATGTAAAATCAAAAATATATTAATAGTTCTTCAATTTATTCACGGCTAAAATATTATACAATAAACGTTAAATGAATGATTCTTTTCAATGTTAATTTTAAATTCAAAATTTTTGAAGCAAAGAGTTGTTGGTATGTGTAACCTATACGGAAATGTAACATTGCTCTAGGATGACTCACTGGGAGATATCAAAACTATAAAGCCTCTGTGTTTTACAGCCAGAAGATTAGAAATAAATGGCATTAAAGCTTCTGTCTTATCATATGTGTGTGTGTGTGTGTGTCATAAGTGTGCAAGACACCAGAGTAAAAGTTGAAAATTCACTTGCTTATTTTCAAATGAGAAAGACCAGATTAGAATTCTGATTCTCATACACAGCGGTGACATAAAACTGGGACATTTATTTAATCTTCCAGTCTTGTTTAGTTGCCTTGTTGTACGTTTTGGTAACATAGCATTATCCAGATTAGGTTATTATGAAAACTGCTGAGGGAACATGGAGAACGTGAACGGTGCCTGGCATATGGTAGAAGCTTCCTACAGTCTAAGAACTGGTCCAGGGCATACGGGGTAACAAAGATGAACAGATATTTAGGCTGACCTTGAGGAATTTAATGCCATTGGACTTAATAGAGAATAATGATATCTGCCCTGTTAATCCTATAAAGTTGATTAAAATAATGACTAAATAAATAATGTACATGGTAGAGATTGAGAATAGGAGGTGATCTTATATAATAAAGTACAAGGAAAAGAACTGGCTTAGTAGCTTAAGGTGACTTTTTCTCTGAATAAATACTATGTATTGTAATTAATATGAATGATCATACTAAAGGTACCAGTTTGAAGGGGTCTGTGAGACATCACCTTAAATCACTGTGAGAGCCTCACGGTGAGAGCTGGATTCCAGGCACTGGGGTCATCTCCACACATGTCTGGAGATTGATGTTGGCTGGCGGCTGGGACCTCAGGTGGGACCATCATCCATATTTACATATGGTCTTTTTTTAATGCTATTTGTCTTTCCCACAGCATGGTGACCCAGTTCCAAACATGAGTGTCCCACAAGAACATCAGGAAAGCAGGACACTTTATGGCTCAACTTTGGGACCACTTTGCATCATTTCACCATATTGCCTTATTTGGTGTAGCCCCCTCCCATTCCTCCTAAAAACAAAGGGACGATTTATATCCACTTAGTGAGAGCAGATTCAAATAACATAATAAGAAGAGTGTCAAACCATAGTCTGCCACAGTTTCCAGGGTCCTGTTCCACCTGCAGTGAAAAACGGTGAGTACCTCAAGAGCATTTGTGAGAATAAAATCACTGCTACAAAGACACAAACACACTCTCCTTCTTCACTTCATCTTTTCTGAGAACTGAATATATGAAGCTCGAGTCATGGAACAAGCAGTGTGTGTCCCACGGGGCTTCAGGATTGTCATGGACACTTGCCATGTGGCTCCTAGTCTCCCCCTTTCAGGACGAGAGTGTTGACAGTCTGTGCCCCCAGGCTGCATCAACACCGCACATAGCATGTGTCGGGGATGAGGATGGGCATAGAACCTCTCTCCTCTGTCCCCAGCTCTTCAGACTGGAAGGAGAGCCTCACGGGCTAGTACTCAGGGTTACAACCAGGTAGAATCATCTGCACCTGGAGAGAGTGGGGATGTCACAGCCAGGCAGGCTTCAAGCTGCTGCCGTGGGACTGGCTGAACTATGTCCCTCCAGAATTCACGGGCTGAAGTCCTACCTCCCAGGACCTCAGAATATAATTACATTTGGAGATAGGTCCTTTAAAGAGGTATTAAAATGAGGCCACTTGGCTGGGCCCTAATCAAACATGATTTGTATTCTTAAGAGAAAAGAAAAATTGGGAACCCACAGGCATGGTGCCATATGAAGACGCAGGGGGGACATAGCCACATACAAGCCAAGGTAGAGATCTGAACCACCTGGCCCTGATGACAGCTTGTCTCATGCCTCCAGCCTCCAAAACTGCAGAAAAATATATATCTATTATTTAACTGCACAGCTTGGGGTATTTGCTATGGTAGCCCTGTTGAACTAATACACGCGGTTGGACAACTAATTTCATGAACTTGTTGGTGAACTAAATTGTCCAATCTGGTATGACAACAGCTCTGATGGCCATTCCAGAACAAGAATTCCGCAATCGCTCTGAAGGCTGGACTAGGCACTGGCATCAGTGCAGAGCGTCCCAAGGGGAGTGCTTCGAAGGAGATTAGCAGTGAGATGAGTAGCGCTTTTTGCACGATGTTTGTGAACTTAATTGTTCATATACCATCAGGGTTTGAAGATGCGTGGTTTGAGGGGAAGAGACTGAATGTATTTTGGGTGGAAGAAGGGAATGGACTGTAGTGACCACAGGGCAGAATGGGGCAGACAGTGCTTCTCAGAGGCCTCCCCAAGACCTCTCCCCTCCCCTGTTTCTCTTAAAACATTAACTGGCATTCCTTCCAGCACATAGCGGGTCCAATGGTCTCCCCTTCCTTGAACCTGGGGAAAACTCTGTGAGGGAAGGAATGTTAGGTGTTCCCAAGGATGGGCCTCGGGAAGCCAAGCTTGTCCACTCTACATCCTTGGAACACTCAGGTGGGAGCCCAGTGGGTTAGTGTCAGGAAGCCGAGTGAGCCCGGCAGGTGCCCAGCTAACCACCCCCAGCTGAGTCCCAACCGGCCAACCGGTCCCTCCACTGCAGGCTGAGTGAAGTGCACAACGATACCAGTCCCAGCTACCAAGTAAGGCCTCCCTTCGGACCAGCCCGCCCAGGGCCTGCGGAGAAGGACTGACCCATCTTCTGAAGCCCAACCATCCCGTGGACCTGCAGGCAGAGTGATCCCTGCTGCTGCACAGTCTGAGTTCTGGGATGACCTATCACACAGCATTGGGCAGCAGGAGCAGAGAACTACAGCTGACGTAAATAAACGGTTGCTTCTAACAAAAAGTTTTCCTTGCATCCTCCCAGTGACCTAGCAATCCTTTATACCTACTGATGTCAATTATTATTTGATGTGCTTTAACTGAATCAACTATTATTTCACAACCTTAAGTAGCAGGATTGCACACCTCAAAGTAAAAGCTATTAAATTAAGTTAAAGAATAGAAGTGGTACACACACACGATCCTCAGGCGTAAATTATCAGCCCAGGTCTGTCCTATTGACATTATAATAGAATGATACTGGAAATGCCATTTAAAATTCTTTGGCTATACGTAAGGCCTTTACTTGCTACATTCATATAATATTGATTTATATAAAAATCTAGCCTAGAAAACATTTCTCGTTCTTCTTTTTTTCTTTTCTTGTTCCCTTCTTTAGCCCACAAGATTTTCCAAAAATTGTTGCATTTCAGATTATACTGCCAGCTGCATACTTTCCTCCTTTACTAATTTGCAGACTTCACTTACTTGATAACACTTCACACAGCTGTCTACCCCAAGTTTAAACGAATTTTCTGATTTCTGAACAAGAATTAGCTTACAAATAATGGCTTCTGACCAAGGTCTTTGGCAGTATGATTTTATTCATCAGCCCTGGCACCAAGAATGGTTTTAATTTCTATTAAGGATCTGCATTTTTATCTTATTAAATGATGAAGAATATCATTAAAACTTGAACAATATATATATATAGCATGTCACGCAAATAGCTTAGTGCATTTTATTTTTATCTTTGCTTTGTGGTTAATTCTACTTAGAGACAAGATTTTCTTTTAACCCCCCCGCACTCCCCAGTAGAGTATCACCATGATTCTGGCAACCTTTTACCTTTCTTTCTGTTACAGCCAAAATATAACTAGCCCTTCAGGCAGCGATTAATAGTTATCAGCTGGAAAAAGCCATTAGCAAGCAGGACCCAAAGCCCAGTGATAGGGTAAGGTTCAATTATGTCAGCCCATTTAACATATCCTAAGCTTCCTTTTCTACATGTACACTGTATAAGAAGCTACTAAATTTTTTTAAAAAGTGCTAAATAATTCAGAATGCCAATGTCAACAGCAACAGCCATTTGGTAAGTCGCAGAATCCAAAGGGACATGAACTATACCTGAAAGACACAGTCACAGAGTTTTGTAATTAAGCAAAGGTGCAGAAAGTAAAACATTCCCATATTAAATACGCTGATAGAATATACTAGTCAATAATTTTTTTGGAGAAATACAATATCTTAATGATAAAGAGAGAAAATAAAACAATGTTTAAAAATCTTGGTGGGGGGGGAAAGAAAAAGAAATCTTGGGACAAGTTGGTGGCCATTTCAGGATCCATTAATGGTTGTCCAAAATGTGCTGCTTGAGCCTCATTTGACTCCAAAAATGAAAAATGAATTTTATATAAACAATGGAAGATGATTTCAGATCGGAGGAGAGATGAAATGTACACTATTATGAGAGATCAATAATGAACTACTAACTTTGTCCATTAAGTTTTGCAAAATTCCAGCCTCTCAATAACACCTTGAGTTTCTGTAGTTCCTCTTATATTTCCAGTTGTTACAACAGTTTGTACTAATAAATATGCTGTGAAGAATATTTAAAGTTAAAAGTACTAATGACAAATAATGAGGATCACCTCTATAGCACAGGTCTTCTTATTAAGTTTTTAAATATAACTAAGTAAATCCTAAATAAAAAAAAAAAGAGTTCATCAGTAATGTGCAAATAACTATTATTTTTTCTGAAAAATGAGTAGGCTGAATCTGCAAGTGCATTTTAAATTCAGTCCGTTGCGTTCTCAGTAGCATTTTAAATGTAGGGCAATTATCGTTCCCTCCTAAATCTTATGACTTTGTGCAGTGGGAATATTAAGCAAAATTGTAGATAGGTCTCAGAATCGGATTTCACTTTATCCTGCTCTGTAGACCAAAACCAAGATGAGCTGAGCTTGTCAATCAGAGCACTCTGTGGGTGTAAGAATATTTTATCGAAATAAGAGAAGATAAGGAAACAATATGTCTTTTCAAGGACTAGAAATGATGCAAATGGCTTTCAACTGCCCCTTTGTCACAGAAACACAAAGTATGGGAGGGCCCAAGAGGGCAGTTTGCTGCACTGTATCATTCCAATTCAAGACTGGTGTTTTCAACGCTATTATGTCCATCTGTGTGTGAAAGTATAACTGGGGAATAACAGCCAGCTTTCTTTCACAAAGGTATAAGAAAAACTCTTCAGGGCTTTTTTTTTTTTTTTTTTTTTTTTTTACTGGTATTATTCCTTGAAATTGCAAGTATCTCTAGTGTAAAAGACACTCAATTCTATACCCTTTTGATTCTTTTTTTTAAATCACTTTTTCCTTTATGAGTAAATTAAAGATATGTTTTTTAATCTTTACTAAATGTTGTAAAACATACTGGAATGCAGACGATTCTGCCTGCCCTAATCCCATTTTGATGGTCTTTCTTTCAGGACAGTATTTATTATTTCCAAGACAATATTTATTATGTATTATATGAATTTACTACTTCAAAATTATTAATGATCCACCATGTTCCAGTTCTCAGATATAAAACATCATGGTCTTGTATATATATGTGTGTGTGTGTGTATATATATATGTTACAAACTAAGAGTGAATCTCTATTCTTCACCTTTAAACATTGGCTATGCAGCTTTATATTTTTTTGTTTTTTTTTTTCTCCACCACTTGCATGTAAACTCTCTGAGGGCAGTAAGCTTTGTCTCATTAACAGTCAGCCTAACAGAGTAAAAGTCCATAATATTTGTGCAATTAGTATAAGAATGAGCTATTGAATGGATAGGTGTGAAAACTCATAATTTATATTAGCTTAATAAAGTATAATGCAATGTCTCAAGATTCTATACTTGTAATGTCGTAGAAATTCATTTCAAGAATATTACAAATTGGCAAAAAAAATTATGTATTGTAATATATTATTTAACAAAAAACTGTGCAATGTAATTGTTGAACAATTCAAGTAGTCCTAATGCTTTTAACGGCTAATGAAATGTTGTGACTGGTCAGATGTGGTAGAAAACTGCACAGGACAGCATTTATATCTCAGTCCCCGGCCATCAAAGCTTCAAGGATGTTATCAAAATTTGTCTATTCCTGGGATGATGATAGATAGACTTATTAATTAAGTATTAGAATATGAATAATAATAATTAAAGTGTTAAGGTAATGGTATAAATGACCCAGTATTAAGGTTAAGTGAAGGCTAATGATTTCACAATGGATAGTAAATTGTTATTTTGACATATTGAACAGGATGAAACGAGGAATTATGTTCAAGCAGAGCTTAGATCAATTTATTTATTTCAGAGCTACTGTTGAAAAATGTTTCAACCTCAAGAGTTTTAACCTGACTTGATTGAATTATTTTATCCTGTTTGTTATTCCTTCCACATTTTCAAGCTTTTTTGATAGAGGTATTAGAAATACTCATTTTCTCAAAATAATATTAGTTCCTATGTATTTATTTTCTATATGATGTATATACTCAGCAGGAAAGGGACATTAGAAGAGTTAAAAACTACCCTTTAAACACACATAGAATTTTAAGAAATTTTGAACAGAATAGTTTGTTAGAACAAAAACTATATTTTAAGCTCGAAGGAAAAGGATATAAAACTCCAATCTTAAGAAACAAAACATAAAATTAATTGCACATGAATTTTCTAAAAATGTGAACAGATCCATTAATAATACAATTTATACTGAAAACATCAGCAAATCTAGCTTCCCACTCTGTATTATATAAACATAGAACACTCTGTGTAAGATCAGAAGAGGCTCCAGGGAGTGATTCCTTAGAAGGAATACTTACACAACTCATTTCTGGAATTATTCAGTAAAAAAAAACAAATTTAAAGACATCAACTTTAAAGTTTTCTTTTAGCCTCAAGATTTTTGTTATTCAAGATCTGATAATGTCATGGTGAACTAACTAGGAGGGAATGACAGGGCTGTTTCTGATTGGCCATGAAGAGGTACAAATGGCCGTAAGGAGATAACTTTTCCTTTCCATAGTATGAAATTGTACACCGCGGGTCATCTGAATGACACCTTTTATTACTGCTGCATATAGAAATGAGGTAATACAGAAGCAGCCCCTGGAGAGCTGAGTTAGGGATTGTTGTATCTGAGAATTAGGCAGCCATTCACTTTAAAGTATTGCTCTAACTTAATATCAACAAAACTTCATTACTTCTGCTGGTACTGGAAAAACACTGCTACTGCTGAGGGGCTGTTTATGTTTTTGTTATAGACCCAGGGCTGATTTGTCTTAACAGTCATTTTAAGTTATAAATCGAATCTTCTCTCACTGTACATAAGTTGTCAGCTCAGCTAAAAAGGCGTTTCACAACATATTGCATCACTTACAAATAGTATGGTACCGTCTAAAAAATGAAATGAAATTGTTTCTTAAGTCCGTTTAAAAACAACATGAAGGATTTCACTGAATAGTCTGGAGCAGGGACAGGTTACGTTCTTCTGACACGATGTTCATGTATCAAGTGACAAGTGTTTTGATGTGTCCAAAAATGCTAGTCAAAAGAAAAAAAAAAAAAAAAAAAAAAGAATTTGGATTATTGACAGAATAAGGTAAGAAATTGACTATAATTAAAATTAGTTACATTTAGAAAGAAAATTCTCATCAGTGAAATTTGGTAATTTATGAAATTTTATCAATGGCATTTATCAAAAAACTAACATTTGGGATAAAAGAAAAACATTTTTCAGCAATTTTTAATTGATACTTAAGTATTTCCATAATTGTTACAATGATGGCACTTGCTTTTAAAAGTATGAAATCTTTAGTTGATATAAACAAGGCAACAATGCTGGTGGATTCTGCTTTTTCACATACTAAAAACAATACTGATTTTTACTATAAGTGGCCCTTAAGGTAGAAAAATAAAATATAGTACAGAAGGCATAAAGAGGGGATTAATTTTAACAGGATATCTAAATGAAACTTGAAAATAGAAAGTAAAGAAAAACAAAATCATATGTTTCTTTGGCAGGGGGAACATATAACATGCCAAGAAAAGTTTCAGGGAAATTGAAATTTAGCCGTTGGTAAATTCAGACACAGCTAGCACACATAGATCTCTGACAATATCTATTGGCTGAATAAACATAGACACTTCAGTGTTAGCAGGAAATGTCCTAACATCAAGTTCTACTTTATTGCAACGTAAATAATTTTCTAATTTGATCAACCTTGTTTATAATGAGGTCAAGATAACAAAATATCATCAGTATGAATCAATGATAAGTAACTATCTCAATTAAAGACATTCCTTAGATACTATGTTTTTCATTATATGATTCACCTTTCTCAGACACTACTTTTTTTCATTATATTGGGTTGGGTAGGGACAGAGAAGAGTCTGCCATAATTTTCTAATATGCCTTCCCAGTATAGTGCTATCTTCCCCAATGTGTGTATATATATATATATATATATTCTTTTTCTTTTTTGCAGTTTTTGGCTGGGGCTGGGTTTGAACCCACCACCTCTGGCATATGGGGCCAGTGCCCTACTCTGTTGAGCTACAGGTGCTGGCCCCCAATGTATATTTTTATCTTATCTTTTTTTTTTTTTAAACCAATATTTTCCAGGGTCCAGTTTTGTGAAAAAAAAATAAGTGATTCTTTATGCAAAAACCAATATGCTTTTTAAAATTGGGTGCAGCTCATGAAGTGAAGTTTATTAGGGTTAGTTTTATAGATGAGGAAATAAGAGATTTTAAGAAAGATTAATAAAGTTTCCTAAAGCCTAAAAGCTAAAAAATATGGAGATAAGACTCAAGGAAATCTAATCACTAACTTCTAATTTCCATACTGGGTCCTGAGCCACAACAAGGAAATACATACTGTGAATTTTAGTGGGAATCTTAATGAGAATTCTAGCATTTGTGATACTAGCTCTAATAAAAGCTCTTTCCTCTTCAGCTGTTAACATACATCCTGCCTTGCATAGATCTCATTTCCACTATGCTCAGTAGCACTGAATTATTGCGAAAATCTTGCAATTTATAGAAGAGAATAACAGATTCAGAAAATAAAGGCCCAAATGTTAAGTTTACAATACTAGCCATCTTTCTCAGTGTTTTGAATTCTTATTAGTTCCCTTTTTTTGGTCCATAAAGGATGTTTCTCTGCTACATGTCTTCACATGGCAGAGTGGTGAGGGAGTTCTCTGCCACCTCTTTCTATTAGGGCACTAATCCGATTCATGGGGGCTTCACCCTCATGACCTATTCACCTCCAAACATTATTACTTTGCAAATTAGATTTCAAAATAATATGAATTTGAGGGGAGCATGATGGATATTTAATCTTTAATACATAGTTATAAATTAGTTTCTGCATAGGTCTCCTAACTAGACCTAGTTAGGACTAGGATTTCTTGAATGGACTCATTCTCTCTCAAGTACTTCACACGAGCAGTATATCCACTGTTGCCACCAAGCAGTGATAACTGAAGGTAAATTTGGCCTCTCTAGGTACCACTAGTCAAAATCGGTCTTTTATTTAGACAATCAGAAATCAATGGCTGATACCATGTTGTATTTATCATTTATTTTTTAATCTTCCTAGGGTTAACCCTGTAGTTTGTGCCTAGCAGATGTTTAATATATTTATTTTTAGTAGTGGTGAGTTTAACAGCAGAGATGGATATGATCTGATGGGGAACACTTGAGAAATAAGACACCAATTTTTAAGCAACTGATGAGTTTAAGATGTGAGATGCATTTTAAGGAAAGGTTACTGGCAAATGTGTTCCTATTTTAAGGAACGGGTGCACTGGCCCCTCAAATTTTTAAATAGAAACCTCTTAGTCTTGCTAAACAATAAAGTCATAACATAAAAAAGGGTCATGATGGTAGCACATCATGCAACACTGTACACGGTCATAGTCATAACACTATACACAATGTTTAAAATATGTATTATCTCACATTTTTGGAAATTCATGGTTTTCTACTTGAGTCAATAGTTTTCTATTTGCCCTTGTGTTCTGTTCTTTTTTAGCATGCGGCTAAAATGGACAAGGTTTGAGTTGCCTGAGAGAGAAAAATTTATCTAAAAAACAAATTAGACACTTATTACACTTTTCATTCAGTGTACTATTATTCAATCTGCATTACTGTTTAAAGGCCATTTGAGTTTGTCACAGGTTACATGGTCTTGTGTTCCTTCTCAGCTTTCTTAGTGTGAATAGCCCACGTCAGAGCTTTCCGTCGCCCCCAACAGCTGAAGCAGCCTCTCCTGCATACACCACCTTCACCTTTCCACTTTCTTACAGCTGATCTGTGGAGCCACCACACTTCTATTTCCTGATACACAAATGAGCTTCAGGACTGGATCCAAGTGACTCCAATTATTCTTTAGATCCGCGTTAAGATTGAAGAAAAAAAAAAAAAAAGAAAAGAAAGAAAGAAAGAATGAAAAAACTATAAGAGTTTACTCTTCCAGTATTTACTGTTATCCTAACAGGAGTTTTTTTATAAGTAGAGAAACACCAATGGCAATAAAACTTGGAATGCTCTTTCTACATTGATCAAAAACTAGCAGCAAATTTATAAATGTAATTGTAATTATATACTTGTGGCATTATCCTCAGTACCAGAAGATCAATCTCCAGATCACTTCCTTTTTCAGATTTCGATTGAGCGAGTTTACATTTTATTACCCATAATAAAGATAAAGTAGCTAAGGAATACACATTATATCTTATCTGGAATCAAAGAGGACTGTTTCTACTGATCAGCAACTAAGTTCATGGCCTAAAGAAAATATGTGTGTGCTAAGCACACAGAGAGACAGATAACCCAAATTTAATTTAAATACTTGGCAAGCACCAAGAATAACTCTTTGATAGATACTTCATATGTTAAACAGTCTGCTCAATCTCTTTCTTGTATATTTTCAGATCAAACCCAGCAAAAATGGTTTGCAATGGGCATATAAACTATGTCCACAATATTATTATATTAATAGAAACTGTCTCATGGTAGCAGATTCTGGGTAATATCAAGGGGAAAAACGCATTTTTGGTTTGTGGTTTCCAAAAAGAAAAAGGGAAAACATATTTGACTTAGCATACCCATGATATCAATGCCCTTAGTCCTGTCTTTTTTTTTTTTTTTTTTTTTTTTTTGGCATTATGCATTATTTCTCTATAGTTTCCCTTTTTTTCATATAAATAAAACTAAGTTGGTAAGTTGGTGTCAGTAAACATTTCAGATTACTGGGAAAAAACACACAGTTTATGTAGTTTTGTTAAAAGAATGTTTAAAAGTTTTTCTAAATATTGTACCTACAAATGATATTGGAATCCGATTTTGTGCATTTTAGAGATGAAGTTACAAGAAGGTACCAACAGTTTAAGTGTTTATGACCACTGTCAGGGAGATACTCTGTGCTACTAGGTTGCTTTGTTATCACATGTGGCCCAAATGTCTCTATGAACATATCTTAACTGCTAGAAAACGTTACCACTTTTATTAGAAAAGTTGTAGCTCTGCAGTGGCGGGTACAGGCAAGTATACAGATGTGTGCATCCCATGTTGCCACGATCTATTAAACATCAAACATGAGTTTCATTCATCTGCTGGGCGTAGGCTCTTGTTGCCCGCAGATTTCTGAAGGAACACCAAACAGGATTCACCTACACATTCATAAGAATGGTAAAACAGCTATGGTCCAGAAAGGAGGAGGGAAGGAGAGAAAGTAGGGAGTGGAGGGGGGGTATCGCCAGGAGGGAGGGTATTTGGTGGGACCTCATCTAATGTGCATAATGCAATGGTACATTTCACAACTATTAAGAATAGAGTATAAATATCTTACCACAACAAAGAAGTAAGCGAGGTGATTGCTGTGTTAATCAGTTCCATGTAAACATTCCACATTGTATATCAAATCAGCACATCATGCCCCATAAATGCATTAATGTGCACAGTTACAATTTAATAAAGAAAAAACAAAATAAAGAACTCGAGATAATAGCAAATTTAACTTGGAGTGATTTTTGCCTTAATTTTTAAGACGAAGTTTTAATATCTCTTGGTTATAACAGTTTGACACAAAATATTCAACTACTCCTCTCTTGAGCTTGCAGATTATTTGCATTTGAGACTGTGGAGCAATTCTACCAAACCCAGCCATGTTAGTTACTACTTACTTACAAAACCCAAGATCATGCATTTCCCTTTTCTATAATCAAAACAAAAGATGGAAAAATATTGGGAAATATTTAAAGTGTTGGCATATCTAGGGTACATTTGGGACATACCATAGAATTAGAATCTGGGGAAGTATTGAACAGGGATGATAAAGCACAACTTGCAGAGGAAGTCATGGATATTTCAAAATGATGGCCATGATATGGCCATGATTAAGCAAAGACATGTCCTTAAATGTGGTCTCTCACATTTTTGTAAGTATTTATCATGCTCTATAATGTTTTGTAGACCCTGTCCTACAAGGTATGCATTAGTGTATTAAGCTATATTTGTTCCTGAAAGGTAGATAAACAAAAGAACATCTCAACATTTTTATCTTATCCAGATTGAGGTGGAACACATTCTTCTTAGTAAAGCATCACAAGAATGGAGAAGCAAGAATCCAATGTACTCAAGTCTAATATGAAGGCAGGAGAAGGTCTAATACGTGATGGGGGTAGGGGAGTGAGGGAGCAGGTGGAGGGGAGGAGACAGCAGGAGGGAGGGTCATGGTGCACAGCACACCTCTTGGGAGCAGCACACAATTATAAGAGGGGAATTACCCAACAAATGCAATCAGTATGACCTAATTCTTTATACCCTCAAGGAACCCAAGACAATAAAATATATATATATATATGCAGAAAGTGTGATTTTGTTTTAGTTTCAAATTAGTCAAATCTGGAAATTTTACATTTTGAAATCTTGGAAAATTCCTTGGAGAAATATCAGAATACTATATTTTACTTCCAAAGCCATTAAAATACTTTCTTTAAGTATTGCTTCCCAACCATAAAACAAAAAACAAATAAACAAAAAAGTAAGAGTTTGGGGATGTAATGAATGCAGAAATTGGACTTCAAAACCAGAATGATTATTACCTTAATGAGATAGTGGGAAAGAATCTAGTAAGGAGGAATAGTCTAGGATCACATTTGTCTAAACATGCTTTCTTGTTACTGTAGTAAATGTAGCTACATTATACAACGACCATACACTTTTTTAGATGTTAGCAAATTGAAAGATATACTCGTTTAAACATTTACGAATCAAATACTTTTTAAAATTAGAAACATGTGTATTGTAGGACTCAGTTTTAGGGTCTTAGTTTTTAAAGGAGGGCTTATCACTGTTTGCCCAGGGCTTCCACATCTTTAATAGAAGTTAGATACTTAAAATCAGACGTGTGGCGTGGCTTCCTCATTTTTACCAAAATACTCCTTTTGTTTTCTACCTATCCACAGCCCCTGAAAAGACTGGGCACGGATGTTTAATTCTATGTATTCTGGATTTTAAAGTTTCAATTATTTAACAGAATCTTTAAAATATGTAATTGAGAATGATTACCTGAAGGTTGCCAAAAGATTAGGCTGAGACAATTTAGCAGTTTCAGTTCTATTAAATTTACAAACAACAGCAACAAGTAAAGCAATCTTGACTTGTCAAAATCTATACCAAATAAATATTTTAATAAGATTTCTAGGAAATTATTTAAGTGGAATATTGTATACTTATTTTTCAGTTAAAGTTTCATTAATTCCCTCAAATGTAACCTTGAAACTCTTTCCTTAACTTTTCATATTGCTAGATAAAGTGCATAAAAAAGGCCTTGAAATCTAAGACAAAATTACTTACAATTAAATAAGAATGCTTGTTTTCTAATTATTCTTTTTGAAGAAATGATAAAGACTAAATAGATATGTAAGAGAAAGGGAAGATTTTAAATGAACACAAATAAATCTCCTTAAAAAAAAAAAAGAAGAAGAAAAGGAAAGAAAGAAAGAAAGAAAGAAAGAAAGAAAGAAAGAAAGAAAGAAAGAAAGAAAGAAAGAAAGAAAGAAAGTGAAAGACAGGGATAAAAAGATAAAACAGAATGAGAGTCATCTGACCTAGCTGAAAGGTGACCAACAACAGTATTAACTTACAGAGAAATTGAACCTGAAGGGAACAATATACACTTTTTAGCAATCAGTAATTAAAATGCATAATAAAAATGGCATCACCTTATCATCTTTCATTGTATGAAGACACTAAAGCCAAACTTCAAGTAGGCACGTAAACTATTAATAAGCACTTAAATGAGCTGAAGTGGGGAATATAAACTAAGATATCTATGGCAGCTAATTCCTCGAGTGCTGGCTGATGTCTCTCACAGGGTCTGCTCAAATCAATTTTAGAAAGAAATTTGTAGCTATTACAAGACATACTTAACTGCATGATGCCTTTCAAATAAGCAGGGTGTTTAAGTGTCACTATTCACACTGCGTAGCAGCAATCCAAAATCAGAGCAAAGGAAATAGCTGGGAAAAACGACTCATATAAGAATAACATATCGTGATGTAATGCATGTTATCATCTCAAAAACACTCCAGCGTAGCACTGGGGGCCAAGATAGCAGGAAGAAAGAAGGAGGTTCTGATTTAGGCAGGTAAGATAAGAAAGGTATAGAGCTGTTTTTCCGGAATCAGGTCCCTTTTCAGAGCCAGCTGACCTTTCCTCAATTTCCTAGGTCAAATGTTGTGGGAATGAAAATAATCATTAAAATCAGCAAAGTTAAAATGATAGGATAAGGAAAGAAAACAATTGGGGGAGGTAAACCTGATTCAGTTATGCTGTTTACCACTGAAGAAGAGGAAAGTTAAAAGAACTTAGTAAGAAATGCAAGAAGAAACTATGTTTTGCTCTTTATTGTTCATTTTCCTCACAATCGTGTCAATGTCAACTGGTGACATATACTTCTTCACTAAATATGCATTCTTAAGCTCAGCAGATCGTCTTCCTTACTGAAAAACTAAACTTATAATGTGGATTAATGTGAATTTGAGAACAGCCAAGGGCCTGTACTAGAGAACTTCATCATCACATTCTTTCATTAAGCAAAAAAAAAAAAAAAAAGCATGTGAAAACATTTATATTATACATTCATATCCTGTACATCAAGTAAAAATTCATGCATATGTATTCATTCCCATATTTAAATGAATTAAACATATTTGTATATATACATCTTGGCCTTTAAACATTTTTTGCATTATTATTTTAAATACCATCTCATTTTAAAATGAAACTACCCACCCCCCTTCTGGTACTTACCTTGCTTTATTTCTTTCTATATTTCCTCAGCAAGACAATAAGGAGAAAGAGAAGGAACATTCCTATCTATTTTCTGGATTTTTAAAACATAGACCGATGGCATAGAATACAACCCAGAAATAAGTCCACACATGTCCAGTCAACTCCTCTTTGGTATAGATGCTGCTGACATAGAGAGGACAGAAGATGGTGTGGGGAGACTAGAAATGTCCAGCTCAGAAGAATGAAATTAGGTCTCCGTATTTACCACATGCAAACGTCAACCTCAAATGGTGCAGACTTACAGATAACACCTGAAACTATGAAATTATTAGGAGAAAATGCTGAGGAAGTACTTCAGAATGTTGGAAAGTGCAACTCTTTTTGCATAAGTCCTAAAAACCACAGACAATCAAAGTAAAAATAGATGGATAGGATCCCACCAAGTTAAGAAGCTTCTACACAGTAAAGAGGAAAATCCTCAAAGTGAAGAGACCACCTAAAGAAGGGGAAATATTGTCAAACTAGTCATCCAACACGGACTGATAATCAGAATTAATAAGGAACTCAAACTACACAATAGCAAAACAAAACAAAACAAAAACAAACAAAAAAAATAAAACAAACAAAAAAACCCAGGTGGCATTTGTGGCTCAAAGTTGTAGGGCGCTGACCCCATATACTGGAGGTGGTGGGTTCAGACTCAGCCCCGGCCAAAAACTGCAAATGATGTAATGACAAAATAAGCAAAAGAACTGAGCAGACATTTCTCAAAATGGCCCCAACAAGTTGGTATATGAAGAAAAATGCTCAACATCACTTATCAGCATGGAAATGTGAATCAAAACCTTAATGTGATGTTATCTCACCCCGTTCAAATGCCTATTGCCAAGAAGACAAAAAATAATGAATACTGGCAAGGACATGAAGAAAAAAAAAACTGTTAGTGTGAATGCAGAGTGGCATAGCCACTAAGGAAAACAGTATGGAGATTTCTCTGGAATATAGAAATAGAACTACCATATGATTGAGCAAGCACATGGCTGGCTACGGATCCAGAACAGAGAAAATCATTACATTCAAGATGTTTCTAAATCCCCACATTTATTGAAGCGCTATATATTATAGCCATAATATGAAATCAACCTAGGTATCCATGAATGCATGAATGAATAATGAAAATGTGATACACACACACACGTACACATACATATACTACAGAGTATTGTTTAGCCATGAAAAAGAATAGAATTGTGTCATTTGCATGAACTTGAATGAAACTGGAGGTCAGTATGTTCAGCGAAATAAAACAAAGGCAGTAAGACAAGTAGTGCATGTGGGAGGGAGCTTAAAAGTGGATTCCGTGGAAGTCGAGAGTAAAATGGTGGTCACCAGTGTCGGGAAGGAAATGGGGAAGTGGGGGATGAAGTGAAGTTGGTTGAAGGGTACGGATACAATTACACAGAAGGAAAATGTTCTAGTATCGACAGTATGGTAAGCAAATTATAGTTAACCATAGTTTATTAGATATTTTGAGATAGAAGAGAAAAATTGTAACATTTTCAACACAAAGAAAATATAAATGCTTAAAGTGATGGATTGACCAGTTGCCTTGATTTGGTCAGAGAATATTACATATAGGCATTAAAATCTCACATGGACTCCCCAAATATGTACTATTATATATCAGTAGAAATGTGAAAAAATAGATCTCCTTCTGAAAAAATTATTTTAACAGGTGGAATTGTAGCATACAGTTTTTAAGGATATTATGTTCAAATACAGTAAGATTTGTTAGTGGTGCTTTCAATTGTATAATCCAGACAGATAAATCACATTGCTCAAAGAGAAGACCTAAAATAAGCTTTGAAACTTTGCAAAAAAAATGTCTGTGATGCTTATGCAAAGCCTGCCCTGTCTACGGAAAAAATAATAATAATAATAAAAAAATAATAGAAGCACATAGAAGTTTTAAGTGTGTGTTATTAGACATGTGTTTAATGAGTTAAATTACTCAGTTTATAGTGATCAGTGAGTGCACAAGAATCTATCTCTTCTGATTTTAAAGAGTATTACTTTTCTTTCCTAATTCATATCTGTTTCTTTTCCAATTGCTAGGATCTTAAAATGAAGGGATTATGAGACTTTCCACAGTGTTTTGGAAGGAGATGTAATCGTGCGATTCCTTTGACTTCTAAAAGGCGGCTTCTAATCGAATCTAATTCTTGCAATGAGACATTTCCTTTTAAGAATAATGAGTTGAGTTTCTTTTCTTCTTTAAGCTGGGGAGAGTTAGCTAGAATAGCTGTACTATATTTTCCCCAAATTATTTTTGCTAAGTGCTAATCAGATCACAAGTTTAGTAGATAAAATCAAGCTTAAAGCAAAACTTTTATATATACATTCATTCTAACCACTGAACAGATATCCTTAACCTTAAAATTACTGTTTGTATGATTTGTATATAGAAAACATTCACTCTTTCCATGAATCATAATCACCAGGGTTTACCTCTCTAATGGAGATTAGACAACACAGTCTAACTAATTGCACGTCTGTTGGAGGTAAACGCTATTAGACTAAGGTCTTATACTACTTTTAGTTTACTTATAAAGACAGGAAGAAATTTTTACAGACAAAAGAGAAGTTTTTTTGTTGTTGTGTTGTAGTTTATTACATTGGAAATTTGCAGGTAGAATAGCTTTGCTATTTTCAGCTTGTTGTTAAGTGCTTCTTCCCCAAATGCCAAGGTATGCACAGAATATACCTTTTAACACTTGGGATATTGCCATTTCCTGTAAATGCAGCCAACATGATGCTGTGAGGTCTAAAAGTTTTTTTTTTTTTTTTTACATTTTGGCAGCTTACGTTACACTCGACTAAAACCAATAGAAAACAAAGGAAGGGAAGAGAATTTAGAAGTACCTTCCTTCCTGTCCTGAAGCAGAGTGATAGCTGCCTGAGTTCCCGTCAAGGGTGTTTGAACCTCATCATCATCCTATGTGAGGAATATTCTATCTTCTTAGATGGAGGAAAGTCACAGCCTCATTCCCAAATGCTCTCACTTCCTGTCTGCCTTACCTGTACTTTCCCCAGAAACCTCAGTGCGTCTGTGAGTTCCCACTGTACTCAGGAGACTGAATAGAGGCTGGCTGCTCTTACATGGTGTTGATGATGTGCCAGTATCAGTCCTCACACTCTCATGACGGGACCCTGCACAGGGGCTGAAGGCCGTCTTAGCAAGTGCAGCTGGCCGCAGTAGTCACAACTGTCACAGGGCTGCCAGACCTGTTCCTTCTTCAATCCATGCTGCCGAATACTCCGTGGTTCCCAACACTCACCACAATTCTCTTATTTCTTCTACTTTTCACATTCACATGGATGATGCTCATTTTAAAGTATTCTTCTTCTGAGAAATGGGAAATCTACTCAACTTTCTCTTTTCACGTTGAATGTGAGTATCGTCATGTATACTACTATTGAATAGTCTCAAATACACTTTATTTAGTATACTCAGATATGTGTACACAGCATTGCTAAATAAACTTGCACTGCATATGTATCAGCCATCGATACTCTCCCAGGGAATTTTTCAGGACCTCCCCTTGGTATCTTTCCATGTCGGTGTCCCCAGGATCTGGCATTGAGTGTGGCACGTAGGAGTGTTTAGAAACATTGGCAGAGAGTAATCTAAGATATTAGTGGCTCATTAGAAACACTGTTTGGCTTCTAGCAATGGATTCTTTTTTTGTATTTAGGATTTACATCTCTATGTCCTTTTCTTGAGGTTGTTGGGTGTTGGGATTTGGAAAACTGAATATATACTCTTCCAGTGAAACTGTTGTTTTATTTTTCTATTATTTGAGAATAAATGATGTTATCACTTTTTAAAAATGTACTTCCAAGGTACTGTTGATGATGCAGAGGGAAAGAATTGTTCTACAAGCTTGTTTTACAGGTTCATATTATCATCGTCATTATTATTTTAGAAATTATTTCCTTTCCCTGAAGGAAGGGAAAATATTTTCTCAATAGGATTAGACTCCTTAAAGCAAATAATTTAGAAGCAACCTAACCCATCTTAATGGAAATGCAAACAATTAATTCAGACGCATTGACACTTACATTTGAATACATCATGGAATTGTTGTACACTCTTAACTGCTAAATTCCATTTGCCTCAATGATAAAATACCTAAGATCTTTCAGATAGATCAGAATTCAGTGAAAGGTTATGTAACTACTCTAAAATTAAAGCCCTGCTACAATCCCAATGCTGATGAATGATAGCTAAATTGCTCTCATTCATCACCTTTAAAGACTTGATATATTAAAATATTGTGTGATTTGTGTGATGGCTGCAAATCTCAAATCTCAGTCCCAAATCAAAAATGTACCATTTCTCTGTTTCTTAAAATATCAATTTAATTTTGAGGTTAATAATTTCTGGATTTTGAAATGTTGTAAAATGCAATGTGCATGTGCCTGTGTGTGTATGTGTGTGTGGGTGTGTGTGAGTATGTGTATGTGTGTGCTGTGTGTGCGTGCTGCCCACTGATGGACAGGGCTATGGCTGTCTTAGCTGTTACAGTGGCCATAACATGTTACTATGGACTGGACAACTTACATAGCAGAATTTATTTCTCATAATTCTGAAAGCTGCAAAGTTCACTAGGCAGGTGCTGGCAGATCGGGTGTCTGGGAAAGGTCCTCTTCCTGGTGTGCAGACACCTGTCTTTTCTCTGCTGCTCACATAACACAGAGACTCACATGCCTCTCTTCCATGAAGGCACTAATCCCAATCCCATTCCACTCTATTCTTGTGACCTAATGACCTCCAAAGGCTCCACCACTTAATACCAGAACATTTGGGGGTTTTAAAATCTTTCACTAAGATAGGAAAAACAATAAAAAGTGAGCCATGGATGAGTCATAAATAATAACATAGATGAGGTATTAGGCAAGGCCTTTGCCATTGCAGCCCAATAATATTCATGGGAAACACATCAGCATATTCCCACCATTGGGAGAATATTTTATGTAATTTTGGGAATTTTTAAGAAAATGTACAGACAAATGTTTAAAGATTTTAAGAGCTGTTTTTATTTTCCACAGTATGTAAGTTGCTCCAAAAACGTCGCAGACTTTCAGAACACTCATTTCTTTCTATAAAAATTTTTTATGAAATGATTATATGCATGAATAAGTTAAATTTACCCTTTATATTATTTTAAAGGTCACTTACTACAACTTACAAAAAAAGAAGGGAAATTGCATTAAACCAACTAAAATAGATGTTTGCTCTTAAGAATACATTTCATGATTTCACCTACAGCATAGTGAAGTTGCAATCCAACCTCAGCAGTGGTGAGGTCGTTGATGCCCAAGTTAGGGGAGGTTGCCTGACTCCTGGGGACCAAACTTCATCTCATTTCTCTTCACTGGAAGAGGAAATAGTAAAAACTGTACAGATGGAAGAAAATTTCAAGTTTCAGATGTCAAACAAGCCCATATGAACTTACATAACAGTTCTCACTGTAAAAAGTAGTTTTATTATCTGAGATTTCCTTTTTCTTTTTGGGAAATGTCTGCCTATATATAATGTTCAATGCTCATATGACATAAGCTCTCGTTTGCCTTATTTATATATTTGTAGATATCAACATGTGTTACTTGGTCCATTTTCCATTTTCTAAAAGAACTTTCACTTACCGAATGTTATTTTCAATGTAGGTGTTGAGTAAACGCTATTCAACCAATCATCAGATATTTATTTGCCTGCTAAAAGTCCACTACTTTTTATCACGAGACTGGAACAAAGGAAAACACAGTCAAGTCAGGCTTTCAGAGGAAAACGTGGCTTGAGCCAAGGAGGAATGGAAATAAAAAGACAGAAGAAAAGAAGGTGAATGCAAATTGCCACACACAACTTTCAGCACATTGCAAACCTTGACTCAGCTCATCATAAATAGAGAGAAATTTCCGGGTCTATTTTCCAATTGAAGACACGTGGAACAGAGAGGTTAAATAACCCACGTATCTTTCATACCCTTATTGCAAACCCTGTATTTCAGACCCCAATTTACAACACTATGGTTTCTCCTCTGAGGCAGGGAGCAGGTCCTGGGAAGGTGGTGCCTTGTCTCACTCACCTCAGCATCCCTGTGCCAGACACAGCATCTGGTGAGCATCTGGTGTGTAGTATATGGCCAGTAAATATTTAGCATAATAGTGAATTATCAAGCCATGAGCTAAGAGATTTCACAAACTATTTAAGCAGACTCAATTAGAGGAGGAAATTGAAACTTCAGGCCTGAAGCATTTAGGCTCCCTGAAGCTCATTCTCACTCATTCTCAAAGGTAGGAATGGCTTTTGGTTTTGTCTTCTTCTCTTACTCATTTAGCAGGTAGTAATTAGAGATTCTAAAATATATTAAGTAATTTTCTCTAAAATTTACTCAAAGCTACCAAACTAGAACTCACAATTGAATACTCTCATGTGCTGAGATGGCAGACGCTTTGTCCATGTTTTCTGTGATGAATTAACATTCTGTGCACATTTAATCCACAGTGTTTGGGGGTAACCTAGTGTCTTTTAAGTAGAGAAGACAGCTAATATTTCTCTCTTACTGACCTGGGTGTAACTGTGGCAGTGCTCAATTTGGAACCTCATCACACCGTGAGCTCCCTGACGTTCCCCTCCCTCCCCATGCGATGACACAGATTTCACGGACTTAATGAAATTTTTTAAGAGATGCTTGCTTGCCTTTCATCGCAAGATGTTAGATTTTTGAAGATTTGCCTTTCATGTACATAATAGGAAATTAAACCAGACATTCACCACTTCGGAGTTTCTCAGAACCACAGTTTGGTGCCTGGGTTGCTCCTATGTTTACATGAATTACATTCCTAGCTGCAGAAAAGTAAAGGGTTCCCTGGGGACAAGAAGGGGAAGTTGAAAGTTTCTTCATGAGCTCCTCAGGGATGCTTTCCTTTGCTGTGGTCAGCAGAGAAAAACTAGTCGCAGAAGGTAAGTAATTTCATTTCTTATTTGGGTATTTTTTCACCCATTTCTCTGGGGGTCTTATCAATCTGTATAGATCTCCTGGAAGGATTAGCCAGGATCCAAAGAATCCTTCTTCAAAAGCAAAAGACCAGAGCAGCGATTCTCCCTAGTCACCCTTTCCTATTGGCAGAAGAAACTCAGGTTAGAGCGGCAATCAGCTCTGCTGTATACCATTGGGTCTAACACATAGTATTCACAATGTACATAAAACAGGCGCATTCTGGTACCTTCCATCTCATCATTCCCCACAGTCTCTCAGTAATTGTGTAATACCCTGGAGAGTGCAGAATTAGTGATATGTCCTTAGTAAGGATCCTTCACTAATGAGCCTTGTGGAGCCCACAGCTTTCTGTCTTTGTTGTGTGGTCAATACAAAATAACAACAGTTAGGATTTGGGTGCAATAACTGTCCCCCAGACATTCTATTTCCTGATTATTTGTGGCATCCCTAGTTCCATTATTTTTTACCTTAGCTTGAAGAGTGTGAAAGGTTATCTCCAGAACCAATCTATGCTCTGACTCCCCCCAGAGGACCTTAGCCCTGGGACGGATGATCTGAGCTTCCCACTGCCTCTGCACACCCCGATGCCAACCAGCTCCTCAATGCAGAGTTCCTTCTATGGCACCCTGTTTGGGCTCCATTATGTCCTTTCCAGCTTCTCCACAGTGAGAACTTGGCTCTTCAGAACTGGATGGCAGGAGCCAGTGCACCAGATCTGGGTAACCAACAGTCTCTTATCCAGCCATGGGTACCACACCCAGAAAGCCTTCCATTTACTCTGCAGACATCACGGATGGGATTCTCAGAACAATTAAGTCTGGTCAGCACCATGAGTTTCCAGCGACATTTACCGAGACTGCTCTTAAAGAGGTCCTTGTTAAGAGCAGAAACAAAGTGAGGGTCAGACCCTGAGACTCCTCAGTACTCAGGCTGCATGATGCACTTACTGGGAGTCTAACCATTGACAGGTTTTTATCTTGCCCAGGAGCCAATTATAATTGCAGGCAGAATAACTCACCTAATTTTTTTTTGCTTTCTTTTATTATTCTTTTATTAAAGTTTTGCCCTTTTAAAGTACTTATGTATTTCAAAACTGTATTCATTTAGACAAAGTCTTTGAAGACAAGGCCTTTCCTCTGCATCCTGCCTACAGTGGCCACAGTCTGCGTGAACTACAGTGTTGGTGAATGGTGGTGACTCTTTCCTCATATGGAATGAGACTGTTTTGAGGGTCTTTTAGAAGTTGTTTTTTTTTTTTAACAAACAGCATGCCATTTCTAAGTTTAAAAATAAACATGTTCAGGTCAACAGTGATGATCATAATTTCCATGAGTAAGTCTCATATGACATTAATGCACTTACACTGGGTATTTACATTTCTCATTGTTTACATCTGAATTATAAGAGGTTATTTTCAAGAGGCAGTAAAGAGTAAGAGTGTTATGTCTTTAAACATGAGGACTATCATTTAATATTTGGTGATACTCTCTTTGAAAGGGTTCCAGGTTTATATCTTCTAGTATCATTAGGCTCAAGTTTAATCCTCAGTTAACATTCTATTCACAGCACAAACAGAAAATATGTCTGGTCTTTCATGACCTGGTGCTGAGTTCATCAAAGGCTCCAGTGTAATCACACAAGCCTTCTCCTAGTTCTGCCCCTGTGAACTCATGCCTGGCTCTCAGTGTGTGCAGGTTGGATTAGCTGCTGTAACTGCTGTAACAAGCCACTACAAACTTGGTGGCTTGAAACTAAAGAAATTTATTCTTTCATAGTTTAGAGACTATAAATCCAAAACCAATGTCCCTGGACTAAAATTAAGGAATTGGCTGCAGAAGGGCACTCCTGGGGGCCCTCGGGGGAGTCTGGTTCTTACCTCCTCTAGTTCTGGAGGCTGCTTTTGGCTCAGACATCTCCACATCCCCTTTTCCCAGGGTGGCAAATGTCTCTGTACCAGGACACTTGTGGTAGCATTTCTGCTCACCTGCTGGCCCCGGATCATCTCTCCCTAACTTGATTGCATTTGCAAAGACCATTTTTCCAAAGCAGATAACACTTACAGGCTCAAGGATTTCACAACTGTGAGCAACATTCTTCAACCTCCTACAGGGGTACACAAAAAATGTACAAAGAGATGATTTGTGTCAATGTCCTTGAGATACTGAAACATGGGCTGCTTTAGTGCTGAATGTGTTTATAACAATAGAGTTGACAGAGCCTGTGATTCTGGCAGCATCCACTTTGGTATTGTCAGGAGAGATTTCGGATCTAGATTTCAAACAAGAGGAACCTCCGAAGAAGTGTCCTCTGGGGTTAGCAACTGTCATGTGGACGGCAGCAGCCATAGTTAGACTGGGTCCTGGCAATGGTGCCTCTTTTTTGAGCAATAGCAAAGATGTAATTGATAAATATCAGTGGCCTGGGTTCTGATTTTGACCTCAGAATCAAAAGAAGACTTCATACCAGCAGTACAGAAAGAACAGAGAAAGACAGTGAAACAAGAAAGAGAAAGCAGAACTAGCTTGAAGAGTACCAAGAGGAACTTCCAAAGACACATACTCTAAAAATATTCCAAAGTTATCTGAAAAGGTTTTGCAGGACTGCAGAATTCCAGTAGAGACTCTTTGAAGCTCTGTTCCCCCACAGGCTGGTTGGGTTTGAGAAGCACAAGTTAGACAGTCAGTGTCCTGACCCTTTATTTCTATATAATTCATTATCCACTCTCTCTGCACCCTTATTCCCAGGATTTCTTTGTGGACCATTCACATTCATAATGTCTTTAGCACAAAGAACTTAGATGAATTCACTTGCTATCATGCTTTAAATGAAGAAAGTTTCCTCCTGGGCTGCCCATTGGCTTGGCTCCAACACCACAACATGTCAGGATGCTTGAGAGAAATTTGCTTATCTCAGAAGAAATTTTGCACGCCTGAGCCATGCACTAATGGTCTGTCACTCCACTCAGCTAATGTGCTCAGTGGGGTGTTCCGGCTTCATGTATTTGCCTAGCAGGAAGTGCTGTCCTTTCTTGTTCATCCTGGACACCCTTGGCTCTCTGCATGTTGACAGAGCCTCCCTTGTGAATTAGTCATTAATTCTATATTCTTGAAGAGCTCACAGATGTTCCATCATGAAAATTATCCGTTCTCTATGTTTTAAGACCTTTCTAGTAGCACAATAAGAAATCTAATTCATGCGTAAGAATTTGTATCCGAGGGGCCTTGCACAGATTAGGTGCTAATAATTGCTTTTAAAATCAAACTATTGAATAGATGGAATTATGTGCAGTACTGATAAAATAGGCAGACCTCTAGAACCATAAAATTTTGAATTCGGTTTTCAGTTTCCACAAAGAACGGAACTATTTGACACCTTGGTTACCATTTTAGCAGTCCTTAATCTCAACCCTCATTGGCAACAAAATATTAGATAACAACATAAACTTCCTTTACCTGAATTTCTGTACTCTTCCTTTTAAATCTCTCTCTTTTTTTTTTTTTTTTTTTAGTGGTAGAGATTCACTCCTGCTTTATTTTATTTTGTTTTTTCTCACTGAAACCAGTCCCAAGAGAAGCAGATCAAATGTGACTGGTCAGGAACAAGCTGTCACAGCCAGAAGTGGGATATTAAACCCAAGTTGGGAGCCAATCTGCAGAGGTGTGGCAAGGGGCCAACAAGGCAAGAGACGAGAAATAACAGTACAAGTGAGCAAATGTGAAAAGCAGAACAAGGGCAGGATGAATAAGAGAGAACAATCCAGTGGGATCACAGTGGATCTGGGATTTGGAGCTAAGGAATGCTGGTGCCATGGTCTTATTGCGATTTGGGTGTCTTATCTTCATGAAAGAAGCAGGGCTGCCTCTGTAAATGTTATATCTGTGGTTTTAAACATAGGCACCCACAGGCAACTTGTGATATTACGTGCCTCCTGCTTGTTAATGCATACTCAACTTGACAGTAATAAAACTAAGCTTTACTACAGCCGATTAGCAAACACCATTTAGCCGTTTAACAAAGCCAATTGATAAAGTTTTCCCTAGAAAGTGTTGGATCCATGGAAAAACACAATCAGTCATTTAATTTTCAGTCCATAATTTTATACACATACATAAAAGAGATAATTAAATCAAATGTTTCTGTCCACTCACCAATCCACAGGCAAGTAATTGAAGGTCTTGTGTGCTTAGGAGGGAAGAATGTAGGTTAATGATGAAAGTTGTAAAGATGTGTCAGCTCAGCACCTGTGTCCTGTCCCTTCAAAATGAAACAAATCCATTTTGTGGGAAAGTGTCCAGGAGGCCATGGGTGTGTTATGTCCATACAGTATAATTTGCTCTTAAAGCATGTCGGGAAGGGCTCAATAGTAAGAGATATTTGGTTACCTGGGGCTTGTAGGAGCAATGAAGCTGGACATTGCTTAAAAAATGATACAGTAATGCAGACAGCTGATGATTCTGGAATCTACAGATAATTTACCCTGTGTTTCAAAGGGTGTAACTGAAAAGTGAGTTAGGACACAGAGTCTTAATATACACGAAGGTAAGAAACATATATGACGTGGCGAAATGCCACTTTCAAATGTTTTAAAATTTGAATTCTTCCTGATGCTGTATTTCAGTGAAGAAAAAATGGGCATAATGTTATCTGTTCTGCAGCAATTAACTTGGGCAAGCACGGGAAATCTTATAATTAAGTTCATAAACTCATCCCAGAAAAAGTGCTGCATACCTCATTGGAGAGTATCACATACTCACCTTTGAAGTATTTCCTTAGGGATGCTATGCACAGATGCCAGTGCCTACTCAACCCTGCAGAGCAATTTCTGAACTCGATTTTTGGGATAGGCATAAGAGCTGTATTACCCTTACTGTTCTGAATGTCATCAAAATGTCTCCCTTTATCTTAAGGTAAGGAAAGAAGTCGTTGGCAGCCCAATCAGGTGAGTAGGAAGAGTGTTCTGATACAGTTATTTGCTTACTGGCTAAAGTCTCTCTCACACACAATGCACAGTGTTCCATGAGCTGTTGCATTGCCATGATATGAGAGCCAGGGGTTACCACCCAAGATTTGCAGTTAAGATTTTCTTGTTTCTTTATCAATGTTTACTTGGTCTGATATGCTTCTTGTAGTCAGCCGATGATTTTGATGCATGATTCAACAAATTTTTGCAAAGGTGTCTGCTCATTACCAGCTGTCCTGACCTCTTTTCATCAGTGACACTTTCTCTGTGCATGTACATTCTCTCTAAATGTTTTAGAAAAACATTTAATCATATGTACAGTGCTGTTTTCTTCATGGCATTATGCCCACAAACTTGGACTAACGTGTTTCTGGTTTCACTTCCACTCTTGACAAGTTTAACAAGAAATTTATGATTGTTTGTTCATTGCTCTAATTCAAGCTCAGACATTCTTATGATGGCACGCAAAAACATGCAACAATAATAATGAGTGCCGCTCAGTGGGACATTGCCACACGTCAACACACACAACTATGATGCAATGATACGCCAAGGTTATGAAACCTTACAGAGTTGTTTGTACAGTGCTGCCAGCATGAGCCTGCAGTGGCAAGTTCATAAATTTAATTGTCAGAACTCATATTTACTTGGTTGGTTTCAATTTTACCAGCTATACTATATAGCAAGTTTCTTCATTTTTCTTTTCCAAAAGGATATTATGTTGATAAATAAAACAGCAAATGCTTTGATTACTTGAGAAGAAAGACTAAATGTGCAACTAAATTGAAGTTAATCATAATACTGGTAACCCCTGTGGAGTTCTCTGAATGGAGTATGTAGTTTCTCACCTCAGATGCTTTCAATGCAAGCAAGTTGTAACATATCCACTTACCTACCCACTGATGTGGTGTTTTCAAGTGGGGAAAATCCTTAATATATGTATACTATATTGGTGTAAAATTATTTAATTCCAGAATTTCCCTGTAAGTTAGAAAGTGGAAGCTCCATTTTAGCCCCAAGAGACAAGCTTGAAGAAGGATTGTGGAAGAAGATTTTATAAGTATAAGAATAGGACATTGTATTTTTTCTTTGAGTTATAATGAGACCAGCATCATTTTATTTTCTGCTAGTGAAATTCCAATGGGCACAAGTAAGAAGTCTTGTTAAATATTTAAATATTTGAGATACACACATGCTGTCTACTACATGTTGGTATAAAAGTTAAAAGCTACATAATTTCAACATCAAAATATTCTCATTACCTTAAACACATTTATTTAAAATATTTACTCTTGACCATTGTTTCATAATGGTCATGTGTTCAATTAAAACCACAGTTGTCAGTGAGTTAAAAGCAGCAGTTTTGAACCTAAAGCCAGGCAGTGCCGGTATAAATGACAGAGTGCTTTACAAAGCAGGAATTGTGTTTCCCATGGAACCAAATGCCCTGCCTCGGTCATTCCACATGAAAAACACCCAGCCCGAGGCGGTCCATCATCCCTGTGGAGGGTCGTGGCAGGGTGTTAAGTGGACGCTCCAGCAATGCAAAGGAACCAGGCACCAAGCCAGGGATTTCCTTGTAACCCTCTGATGGCGCACACGTCACCCTGATGGATGGAGAACTGATGCATTTTTAATTCCAGTATCCTTTAGCCTCTGCACATATCATTTTTCCCAGTAAGGAAAGCGAGGACATCTTAGGGAAAAATAAATTAAGAAGAAAAGAAACTAACAAATTAGCAGCTGACTCTTGTATCGTTCAATTGTACCTCTGCCCTCAGGTTGAATAATGATTTGAGATTAAATACTACCAGTTTTTCAAATACTCCATAGAAGTCAAATGACTTATCTTACATATTTATATGTCTATAGGTTTTCTGTGGTCAAATGTTCCTTCGTTGACTTCTCTGCATGAACTAGTCTTTGCCACTTAGCTTGACATTGAAAATTTTCTACCAAATTGGTCTCTCTCTGCTCACCTTCCACTACAGCTCTAAGCGTACTTAAATTACACGCTTTGTCCCTAGAAGATGCCGATCCTATGTTCAAATGCTTTCTGATTCTCCCTAACAAATTTCAGTTCAGTAAGACATACATGTATTGATCCTCAGCCCCATTATAAGATGTGACTTATAGGTAATAAACCTTTACATGTGTAAATAAATGATGAAATGGCCATGTAAAATGTTTTCTTAAGTGCCTTGGTGTATAAAAAGATGCAAAGGATATGATCTTTAACCTTCAAAAAAGTATAAGCCAGACAGAAAGACAATAATATAAACAACCAACTATTAAAAACACATGAAATAAGTTTCATAGTGGTGGAGGTAATATATGAGGCTAGTGTAAAAAATATGGGTATTACTGGGAATTCAGGGAAATCTTTCTAGGAAGGTCTCATTTAATTTCTATGCATTGGTACTTAAATATAGGGAATGCCATGCCAGGGTTCAGGGAAAATGTGAGTCGAGATTTATGGTCTAGCTGAATGAAACATGTTCAAGATTTGTCTGAGAATGTTCAAGAGCTGGTTGATTGCAGCTCCTTCCACCAAGCTCATAGCAATCCCCACTCTTGAAGCTTTTCTTAATGTAGAACTCAGCACCACTGTATCCAGTCTGCCTGGGCATCTTGCTGACTCAGGGGTGTACATACTGGTCCGACTAGGTGAGCAGAACCACAGCAACACGTCCACCTGGGGAAGTCTCCACACTTCACCTGATAAAAGATTCATTTCTCACTTAGCTTCAAGGCCGTTGTCTTAAGCCAGCAGGACACCAGCTGCACCTAACCTACATCACCTCCCAAGATCCCAGGGCCACTCTGGTGTCTGGTGGACTCTCTGCTCTCATCCAGCCACAGACAAAAAGAGGAGATGGGGTGGACAAATCTTGAAGTGATGTCATCCCTTCTACCCACGTTTTATGACTGTGACTACTTATAGTGTCCCCAGAGATAGTGCAGTGACTGGGAATGGGCATTCTCCTGTGAACACAGAGAGAATCTGGAAATGTTTTATGAACACTCATTACTGTGTCTACCACATTCAATACGTAATTAATTAACAGGGCCCTAGTGACATACCTAGCATATTTTAGCATTGAGATAGATCATGCTCAATATCACAGAACTTTAATAGTCATCAAGAAAAGATTAATATTATAAAATAATGGCCATAAAATTTCATACATATGTTATTACTATACCACTAAAAATGATAAGCACACTTTAATTATTTATAGTACAAAAAAAAAAAAAAAAAAGAGAGAGAAAGAAGCCAAATTATTATTAGTAGTTTTTTTGGTCAAATAGATTAAAACTTGATTCTTTACATGTTATAATAATTTAATATTCTTGGGCAAAGAAATTAACCAGTATCTAGTAAATGGATTTTAACAAAAGGTATAGTTTGGACTACTAAACCATACCATGGATGATGTCTTTCATTTTTTTAACTGGTTCTTTAGTTTCAAAATAATGTAACAATAGAAAAGTAAGGATACATTTTAATGTTTAAGATAGTACATGCCTGAAAGTATTTCATGCATGCACTAAAATTCACATGTCCAAAACAAAAATAACACACCTTACAGTATACAGCCCCTTTGCCACTTTGTTTTCAGCACATGTAGAAACTTTGAGTGGCCTCAAGTTTTAATTTTCTTTTTTTTTCTTTATTTTATTTTTTATTATAGATAAAAACATGCACCATAGATGTGGCCCAACCCATTACCCTCCCTCCACCCAAACCACCCCCGTCCCTTCCCGTTCCTTATATTCCTTTGCCACCCATTTCTCCTTTGAAGATTCTTTTTTTTTTTGTTATTATTAAATCATAGCTACATACATTGATATGATCATGGGGCATCATACACTAGCTTCATAGACCATTTGTGGTATATGTACACCGTGGAATATTATGCAGCCTTAAAGAAAGATGGAGACTTTACCTCTTTTATGTTTACATGGATGGAGCTGGAACATATTCTTCTTAGTAAAGTATCTCAAGAATGGAAGAAAAAGTACCCAAATGTACTCAGCCTTACTATGAAACTAATTTAGGGCTTTCACATGAAAGCTATAACCCAGTTACAACCTAAGAATAGGGGAAAGGGGGAAAGGGAGAAGAGGGAGGGGGAGGAGGGTGGAGGGAGGGGTACTGGTGGAATCACATCTACGGGGCATCTTACAAGGGTAAGGGTGAAACTCAGCAAATGTGAAATGTAAATGTCATGCTACGGTAACTAGGAAAATGCCAGGAAGGCTACGTTGACTATTGGGATGAAAATGTGTCAAATGGTCTATGAAGCTAGTGTATGATGCCCCATGATCATATTAATGTATGCAGCTATGATTTAATAATAATAATAATAATAATAATAATAAAAGAGGCTTTCCCAGACACGGGATCTGGCTGCACCTTGATCTGAGACTTTCAGCCTCCAGAAATGCAAGAAAACACCTTTCTGTTGTTCCGGCTACCCAGACAGCAGTATTTTATGATGGCAGTCAAGCAGACTAACACATAATCAATAATTAATAGTGATATCAGCTCGAATGTTCTCTAATTGGAGAGAGATGTCCAAGTAAATTTAGAGAGGACTTGAAAAATATTCATCTGATGTGAATATATTCTGAAGATATTATTGAATATGCTATTTGATGCATAACCAAAATAAAATAGCATGCATGCTTCTACGGTCAGAGAACCAACCAAGTTTGAAGGATGACCACGCTTAGTGTTCACAGAAAAAAATAACTGTGCTTAAGCGGCAAATGGAACTGTAACACACTGAGAGTCTAATTTGTGTGCTGGAAACTTAGACTTGATATATTACTTCATTTAAAGAAGATACGTTATATTTGGAGAATACAGTAATTGTTAAAATTAGTAATAGAGTGAGCTAATCCTTATTAACTCTTGAAATCTACTTAGTTTGGGGACAAAATAATTAGCTGGTGTGTATTCTACTGTTTCTCTTAAGTAAGAAATATTTACACATGCGTGTACCTTTGGATAAGCCTCTTCCTCTGTCGAATTTTTGGATGTAGATTAGTATACTCTTTCAATGTGATTCCCTTACCACCACCAGTTCCCTTACATCATTGGTGTTTCTCACTTGGGAGAAGTTACACTCCAGTTAGAATGAGGGCCACAATTGTAAATTTTTTGCTACATTAACATGTAATAGCTTTGCTGGTTGCAAATTCAAATAATGATGCTTGGAGGTTGAGTGCTTGTCCTCTCTGAAAACACTAAATACGTATCCTCCTTTTCTGACTTAATTCAACAGAATCATTGAAGTCATTTTCCATTTCACTTCAGCAAATGGATTTTAGAAAGCATTTCCACCCACTCCAGAATCAACATTACATGAAGGGCTTGCAAATCAGAATTTTAATTCAAGCCATTCTCGAAGAATAATGGAATTAGATAAAAAAGTTCCTTTGACAGGAACAGTAGAAACCTGTTAACTCATTGGACTCTGCTCACTACAGGGATGATTCCTAATATCCTTAGTTAAATATCTGAGCAGTCTCTTATTAATTATAATAGCCAATAATTGAGGTTTGAGTACTAAATATATTAATAAAAAAATCGACACAAATGTATCTGGAAAAGTTAATGATAACCATTTACCATTTTTATTTAGTTGATGCTTTCCTGAACTAGAACACAATTTCTTTGAGGGCAGGGACCTTTGTTTTAGGCTCTGCTGTGTCCCCATGCATTAGGAAAACATGGACATATAATAGGAAACCAGTAAATATTAGTTTAATGAACAGAATATGACTTTCACAAAAAAGAGCTTGAAAATTCTCATTTGTTTTCCTGGAAGAATGTTGTAGAACCTCTTATTCTTGCAGAACCTATGCGAAGTGACTCTCGACAATATTTGAAAAAGACAAGTTCTGTTACTCAGATAATTTAAATTTAAAGTATGTCTGAAAAGTCTCCTCTAAACTCACCATACATATGGAAAATAGGAAATTATAGCTAAATGTACCTTTATTCACAAAATATTCATGAAATACTCTCTCTGTGTTAGCCACTTCTTTGTAAAAAACTTTTAGGACACTATGTATATTGCTATGTGACTACTGAAATGTCAGTAATTTTTTTTTTTTTTTTTTGAGACATAACCTCAAGCTGTCACCCTGGGTAGAGTGCTGTAGCATCACAGCTCACAGCAACCTCCAACTCCTGGGCTTAACTGATTCTCCTGTCTCTGCCTCCCAACTAGCTGGGACTATAGGCACCCATCACAATGCCCAGCTATTTTTTGGCTGCATCCCTCGTTGTTAGCAGGCCTGGGCTGGATTTGAACCTGCCAGCTCAGGTGTAAGTGGCTGGAGCCTTAGCTGCTTGAGCCACAGGCGCTGAGCCACATCAATAAAATTTTAGGTTGAATCAAATCAAGATTATATTCAAGTCATGGTTTTTCAGGACTCTTTATTTCCTTTTATAATCATTTACAAACTGGCAGCCACTTTTCTAAGAAATGGAAAAACAGAACTCACACAAAGAATGCAATGAAGAATCCAAAAATTCTACCACATGAAGATTCAGTTGCATTTAAATTTTTCAAGGATTAGTATATAGAAGTGAATATGACTTGGCATTCGTAGGTCCAGAGAGCATACTTCACTTTGGAGACAGTTTTGAGATCAGTATAGGAATATTTAATTGTTATAGCTGTTGTCTTATGGAGTTTATTCTGTCTGGTGGAGGGAGAACTCTTATTACTGAACATATTCAAGTTGTCTTTGACGAAGATTTTTGACTGAATTGGAGATTGGAGTCTTTTTTTTTTTTTTTTTGCAGTTTTTGGCCAGGGGCGGGTTTGAACCTGCTGCTTCTGGTACATGGGGCTGGCGCCCTACTCCTTTGAGCCACAGGCGCCACCCTGTAGTCTTGAATAAATATTAATGAAGGGGTGGCGCCTGTGGCTCAAGGAGTAGGGCACCAGCTCCATCTACCAAAGGTGGCAAGTTCAATCCCAGCCCCAGTCAAAAACTGCAAAAAAAAAAAAATAATAATAATAATAATAATAATGAAGACCATTTGTATCCCTGAAAGTCCACAAGACTATTTTTTCCATGACGACAGTAAACCATCTATTCATAATCATGTAGTCACAAACACCCTACACTTGGTATGAAGCATCTTCAGTTCAGCCACAATTCTCTATTAGTCATCTGGAAGTGACAAAACTTACTTCAGAGAGTTGTCACTGAGAATTAATTACAATACATACATTCTAAAATGTCATCTAAATTACGTAAAATAGATAGTAAAATAAATCACTTATTGAGCACCTATATGACAATGGCTTTTGCTTATTTCCCAAATACTAATTTATTTAGGCTACTATTTCCCAGGCAATACGCTAGTCTCAGAGATGCAAAAGCAAGCCAGTACTGACCAGCCCTCATAGGTCTGACAGATTGTCCACCATGTCCTTCTCACGATGTGGCCGTTCCATCTGTGAGTTACAGGAAACAAAATTTCATCACGTAATATCTTGCCAATGATTATATCACTCGCTGGCAGTGATTAAATTGAAGTCTATATATATCAACACCTGTATATAAAAGATTTTTCTACCAGAGAATCCAAAGACGTGCAAGTGCATGGCATTATTTATTTTCATAGAATTAATATGAAATATTTCTTTCTATTACTACCTCCCTTAAAAGGATATGGAACTGTAACTTTCTTCTTTTTGTTATTACCACTCATTTTTTTACATGGTTAATATTTAGATGGAAAAGTTTCAAGCACTCTAGACTCCCATCATTAAGTTTAAAGCACGATCACTGATTTTCATGAAACAACATGGACCTATAAATCTGTTATGAGCTCACTCGGGCTCTTGATTTTCCTCCATTTTTAATGAAGCAAAAAGTGATTGTAATCAGTTAATTGAATGTGCTTAACTCAGTAGGGTATAGTCAGGAAACAGCTTTATTTGTTCTTTTTTAATTCAACTGTAATATGCATATAGAAAAGTAAATGTTTTCTAAGTGTGTGACTCAACAAATTCTCACGAACTGCACAGGCCTGTGTAGCCAGCCTGCAGATAAAAGACCTGATGTTCCCGAACTCAAGAAGTCCCCATCAAGTCCCCTTGGAATCATGACACTCCTGCTCCTATGAACAACTACTATTCTGATTTTTAGCAATGTAAATTTGCTTTGCCTGGTTTTCTTTATGAAATAATTAAAACCGTACAGTAGGTACTCTTTTGTGCTTGGTTTCTTTTGTTCGATATTTGGTCTGTAAGAGTCATTCCATTGTGGTAACACCATTTATCTTTTTCCATTCTACTACTCATGAATATTTTACTACTTTCTAGTTTGTGCCAGTTACAAATCTTGCTGATGCGATCAGTGTGATGGCTCCTGTTGGCTGACAGTATCCCTGCCTCTATGTCACCCTGATATGCCTGATAGTAGAATGGCTGGTTCTTAGAGTATACGTATGTTTACCTTTGATGGGTATTGCCAAATAGTGTAACCAGGTGGTTGTAGCCATCTCTACACTTGTTAGCAACGTAAGAGTTTGTGCTTTCAAATTCCCTTCAAACACCTGCCCATCTTGTTCATTTTAGGCAGTCTAGAGAGTGTGGAGTAATATCACCATTTAATATGTATACCAATAATACATAATAAGTATACCCATAATGAGGAATGAAGATAAGCTTGTTTTTAAGTACTCACTGGCCATTTGTATATTTATTGTGAGCTGAATATTCCACTTTATGTCCATCATTCTATTAAATTTTCAATATGCAGAATCCTACAATTTTTGAACCTGGCAAGTTTAATATATAGTACTTGGATTCTACTAAAATTTAAATTCTGTAAGAGCAGCAATATTATTTTTTTTTCTTATTTCTTCTAGTTATATTCAGTAATTGTATTTTCAGTAAATATTGAATTAATTAATATAAATCTTTCCAACATATTAAAATACGTATGACAAGGGACGCATGTGTCAAGCTAGGATTTTAACATAGAGAGCTATCTTAAAGATTTTATGTTTTAAATTGTTAGCTTTTGCTAAAATCATTTGATTAACCAGAAGATGGAATAGGTTTTCAGGGTTTTATTTGTTTTCTATCCTCATAGGAAATCTGCAGGGCTCCAGTTACATTTCCCGGCATGAAGCCTGAGTCTACAGTTTTCTTCTTCTCTAGAAAACCTCTTTGTCTTCAGCTTGTGTATAATTGTCATAGTCGATGACAGTGTTAATCTCAACAGTATTCTCCCTCAAGCTCTCACTGCCTTTTCAGTATAAGAGGTAGAAAAGAAAACACAGCCCCTTTCAGTTCAACACATCGGAGGAGGCTGGAAATCCAATTTCCTGATTCCCAGCTCAGTTTTCTCTCTATTTCAAATATAATACCACTGAGTCAACGTTAGCTACTACATCTATAGAAAGTTCCAACACTCAGAGTGTACAGGGTACCATCTTCTTTAAATTCAGAGGATTTAGACAAAAGGGAAAAAGAAGAACAAAGTGTTGTCAAGAGGAGTTTTTTGGGGGGAGGTGGTGGTGTATAAAGCTCCGGTTTAATTTACTTTTGAAATATACACAATGTTTTTTATAGTATTGCATCTTTAAAAAGCTAAGGCATTTAACTCAGAGAGATTTAAAACACATGAGAAAAAAGGCCTGCTGGTTAGGGAGAAGAGACTCGCATGGTGATAAGGGCAGTGCCTGGGGTAAAGGATTCACACATTCAACTGTACATAAAAATATCTCAATGTAATATATAATAAAGACAATATCTTTTGAAATATGTCATTAATAAATTAGAGGCCTTCTGCTGGCAAGCTTTTTCATCTGATAGTAAAATTAGAAATATTAAATCATCAAACCTCATCAAATATTACTGCATGTAAAGATGTTGCACTGAATTATACTGAAATTTTGTAGAAAGCTGAGCAGTATTAGTGACATTACTCACAAAAATGTTATAAAATGAAATGACATGCCAAGAACAGAGAAGGCATTTCCATAAAAGGAATGGATTTGAGTTGATATTTGGTGACATCTTTGCTTTTCTTGTTGCTATAGTATGAACTGAAAGCAGGGGTACAACAAAAAATGGGAAAATTTCTGCTAATAGCAGGTTTTCATTCTCACTCCTATCATGACATCAACCACAATACAAGAATGGCCAATACTAAAAATCAGAATCAAATGAGTCCTTTTTAACACTCAGTGTATTTTTAAAATCAAAAGTTCTCTATTGCAATGTCTTTTTCTAACTTTTATATGTTAGCTTGAAAACTAAAACCATTCTCAACAATAAGATAAATACAAGATAGACGTATATTAAAACTGAGCTTTTTATTTTAAAATTAATAAAATACTAATTTACAAACATTTAAAAGTTCACCTGAATAAATATTCCCATAATTTTCAGAAGCAAAATTTATATATAACCTAGTCACATTTATAGTATTTTTATGTATTGACAATAAAAAACAATTTAATTTCTAGGTTATCAAATCAATGTGTAGGGAAAAAATTTTCAAATTCATTATTATTGTCTTTTCAGAAGAAAGGATAATTAGAAAGGAGAGAACATACAGGAATGAAGAAATCGCAATAAAAATACTAAGTGAAATTTTCTGGAACTTTTTACACGATTCAGTTTTAAAAGTGATACAGTTTATCGGTAGTCATAATCAAACAGTCTAGTTGGAAATAGTTGATGAGTCTCACTCAGTCTAGTTGAATTCTACAGGATGGTGATTTTAATTCAAGTCTCCTGGTTTACAAAACTATTCTTTATAGACATCTAATAGGACCTTGAACTTCCAAGATTTGAAAATGTTGCTTGTTTGAACCACAAAGGGAAATCAGAGCCGATGCCATGACCGTGTTCGGCTCTGAGGAGGTGGAGCATGATGATGAACTAGAGACATCTCCTTTCCAGCTACGCATAGGGAGACACGTAGCCTACAGCCACCTCTGGCTGGGGGAATCTGCACAGAAACATCACTCTGAGGCCACAGCGAAACAGAAGGAGACTTCAGGAGCCAACGAGGAGGTCTGGAGCTGAAGAAAACCAAAAGGGAATATAGGTGCTTGATAGAGGCAAAGGCTGGCAAGTCGGACAACTCTCCCACAGAGGGCTGGAGACAAGCAAGTTTTGTCCTGCAGCTTTTTTATTTGGGATTGGGCTGCTTGCTGGAGCAGCAAGAAGACTCAGTGTCCAGTGGTCTGGGTTGTACACCAGGGTGGTTGTTGCTGGTGGTGACGCCATTGTGGGAAGACCACTTGGGTAGGAGGAACAGTCCATGGAGTCCCAATGCAGGGCCAGCACTGGCGTGCCTGATGAACTCCCCGGGCCATCCTGGGGGTGAGCTGAGTGGCCCTCACACCTTCCAGGAAGGCCACTTTGTCGTCAGGGTACACTGTCACACCAGCCTCCTGGGAAGTCTGGTGAGAGCTTTGGGACCCCAGTCCCAAGGGAACTGAATGCTGATGAAATGAACAGGCCCAGCTTGAGGACAAAGAAGTCAGGACAAAAATCGATCCCCTTTGCAATTAGAGAGTGGCTTCCAACCCACATCCCATACAGTAAATCCAGCCTGTTCTCCATGTCCTAACAACACCACAGCACAACCTGATGTTAGGAAATTTATATATGTATATATAATATAATATATGTGTATATATATATACACTATATATGGGTGTGTATATATATAATATAAAGTACATACATATATATACATACACACATATATATTGTTTCAGATTTTATCCTTTTTTTCAATTTTTTCCTTAGTTTTTTCTCTTCTTTTTTCCCCTTTTGTTGTTGTTGATGTTATGGTTGATGTTTTGGTAGTTTTTTTTTTTTTTTTTTTTCTTGTTTGGTTGTATTTTTATTGTTTCATTTTTACTTTTCTAAATAACAACGGTTCTATTATTATTATTATTATTAGGGATTCATTGAGGGTACAGTAAGCCAGGTTACACTGATTGCATTTATTAGGTAAAGTCCCTCTTGCAATAGTGTCTTGCCCCCAAAAGGTGTGGCCCCCACACCAAGGCCCCACGCCCCTCCCTCCTTCCCTCTCTCTGCTCTTCCTTTCCCCACCCCTCCCTCCTTCTTTCTATCTCTGAATAGCAAGGGTTCTTACATTTTTGTTACAGTTTTTAGTCCCTCTTATTCTTTCATTCTTATTTGCCTCCTTTTCTCTCTTTTGGAAGAGATTTTTCTACTATCATCATTTTCTCCACATAAATTTCTCACACAACAGCTAAGATATTCCTTTTTTCTCTTTTTAATCTTAGAAAATGGCATCATTATTTTTTTTTATCTATTTTTATGATTTCTTTCAATACAATCTTCAGAATGGGAAAAGATATTTTAATGTTATGAATCTAACAAACACTTGATAACTAGGATCTATAGAGAATTCAAATTAATCAAGGAAAAAAACAAACAAACAAACAAAAAAAAAAAAAAAAATGAGCTAACAATCCCATCTATCCCTGGGCAAGAGATATGAACAGAACATTCTCTGTGGAAGACGGATGAATGTCTAACAAATATATGAAAATATGCTTATAGTCCCTACTCATCACAGAAATGGAACTCAAAACCACTCTGAGATATCACTTAACCCCATGAGAATAGCCCACATCACATAGTTCTGGAGATGCAGATGCCGACATGGATGTGGAGAGAGGGGAACACTTTTACACTGTTGTTGGAACTGCAAACTCATACAGCCTTTTTGGAAAGAAGTATGGAGAATCATCATCAAAGAACTCAAATTAGACCTCCCATTTCAGCCAATAATCCTGCCACTAGGCATCTACCCAGAAGAGAAAAAAAGCATTTTAATCATAAAGACATTTGGGCCAGGTGCTGTGGCTCATGCCAGCACTCTGAGAGGCAAAGGTGGGTGGATTACCTGAGCTCACAAGTTTGGGATCAGCCTGACCCAGAAGAGATCCCATCTCTAAAAAGTAGCAGGGTGTTGTGACAGGTGCTTGTAGTCCCAGCTACTTGGGAGACTGAGGCAAAAGGATTGCTTGAGCTCAAGAGTTTGAGGTTGCTGTGAGACACCATGGCATTCTACGAAGGGTGACCCAGAGAGACTCTGTCTCAAAAAACAAACAAACAAACAAAAAAAGACATCTGCTCTAGAATGTTTACTGCAGCTCAATTTACAATTGCCAAAAGGTGGAAACAACCTACATCACCAACTCAGGAATGGATTCACAAACTGTGGTATCTGTATACCATGGAATACTACTCAGCCGCAAGAAAAGATAGTGACTTTACATCTTTGGTGTTAACCTGGACAGAGGTGGAACACATTCTTCTTAGTAAAGTATCACAAGAACAGAAAAGCAAGTATCCAATGTACTCAATTTTATTATGAAGCCGGTAGATGATCTAACACACCATTTAGGAGAAAAACGTAATTCTATTCAAGTTGAGAGAGGAGGAATGTGTGTGGGGGGAGGGGGAGGAGGAACAGAGGAATCTTTGAATAAATTATATCAAGTTGGAATGATAATGGAGTGTTAAAATTTTATTTTTAAAATCAGAATCTAATATTTTAGGTAAGAAATTAGGAATGGGGGCAAAGTTGGTGGGAGGGGGAGAGGAGAAGGGGGATTGGTGTGCTCCCTCTTAAAGGGAACGATGTAAGGATGTACCTTTTAGGTACAGGTCACAACTACAAGAGGGACTCTCCCTAAAAATTTTAAAATTGTGACCTGGTTTGTTTGTAACCGCACAATAACCTGAACTAAAAAAATAAATAAATAAAAAGAAAGAAAGAAAAGAAAGAAAAACATAAACAGGCAAGATAAGATGTGAAATATTCCAAAAAAAAAAAAAAAGTAATTTAGATATTGTAGTAGATATTAGCTAAAACATAAGCTATAGAGATTAACACAGTATAGTATAGAGAAATATCTATAAATAGATTTTAAAAAAGTCAATGGTAAGAAAAAGATTTATTTTATCTATAGTTATATAATTAATAATCATTAAAATTAGTGGGGAGAATACAAGTTAAGCAACAAACGATTTAGTGAAAATGCGTACTTACATTAAAACAATGAAAAACATACCTTTTGCCCTAAATTATCATTCACAATTAATATCCCACCCATTAATAAACTAAAGCTGCCAATTGTTATCATATATGCTAAAAAATCTGAAAATTTATTTAAATATTATACAGATGATTTCAGAGTGGGTATGGACATGTTTGGACAAAAAGTCATTGCAACCAATAACAAAGAAAAATAAAAGATGAAAATTTTGTCATGATGGAACCACGAATATTTTTATGCCACCAATCTCTTCAAGAAGATTGAAAAATATATTAAAATATTGGCAGTCAAAATGGAAGACAAAGGTTAATTTAATTGTAACACAGATGAATGCAAATGAAGCAATAAAGACAGCATGTTACTGGAAAAAATAGAGAACCTCGAAAGACAATTTACTATCCTTAGTAATAAACGAAAGAAAAATAAATTTTAAATAAAATATTTGTTCACATTTTTAAAAAGTGCTTCAAGAAAATTTTATCCTTAAATAGAGATGTAGACACAGAGCATAGTATAAGACAGCCCATTATAATACTATTTAAAAATGGCGCAAATTAGAAACAGTTTAAATTTTGCACAATAGAGGAACATTTGAGTAAATTAGGTCTATAAGTTGAAATAACAATGGAGTATTAAAATCTTATTGTTTATGATGTTAAATAAAGAGAAAAGATGACCAAAATGTAGAATTAGATGATGAAAATCAGAATCTAATATTTTGGGTAAGAAATTTGGAATTGATTACCTACAGTCCTTTGCCATTGGGGGCAAAGTTCTTTACGTTATCTTTTTTTCTTCTTCTTCCCATATATGTAGATTGTACCTACTCTAGGGCAGCATTTCCTTTCTACTATCTCAAAAGATCCTCAGCCTACATAGCTAGCAGGACATGCACAGTTTTTAGTCTACTTTAAGCCCATGTTAATTAGCTATGAACAATTCATGCTAACTGCCTTGTCCTGGCGATGGGGTACCTTCTGACCAAACTGAGCTTCCAGGTAGGAGAGACTATTCCTGACCTTGACTCATAACCTAATGAATATGGGCTGGAAGAGCTAGTTCAGGCAGCACCCTCTCCAGCCCCTTCCACAGGGCCAAAATGTCAGTAGCAGCAGGTGTTCCTTCCCCCAGCTGCACGCAGTTCAGGGGGCTGGGGCATGTGCCCTGAGCCTCCTGCTCACCCACCGTCCCTCTCATCACTCCGCTACCAGAGTATGGCTCCTCCCAACATTCCTCCTGGTTGGCTGTGTAGTTAAATAGTGGGGAGGACCTCATTATCAAAAATCTTATATGCCCAGGGCTGGGCACAGTGGCTCACACCTGTAATCCTAGCACTCTGGGAAGCTGAGACTATTTGATTGCTTGAGCTCAGGAGTTAGAGACCAGCATGAACAAGGGTGAGACCCTTCTAAACACAAAAAATTAGACAAGTGTTGTGGTGGGCACCTGTAGTCCTGGGAGGCTGAGGCAGGAGGATCTCTTGAGCCCATTGCTGTGAGCTATTTTTACTGCAGAGATGCCACTGCACTCTACCCAGGGTGACAGAGTAAGACTCTGTCTTAAATTTAAAAAAAAATTGCACATGCACAGATGAAAAAAAGAAATGGGAAATTTAAAAATATCTGTGAATCAATTTATCTAAATCCTTCCTATAAGGAAATGCACCAAAATATCAGCAGATTACAACATTGGGGTGATTTTTATTTTCTTTATATTTTTCTGTATGTTCTCATTTTGTACAGTAAGTGAAAAAGTATTTTTAATACATTATATTAATTGTATAATCCAACAAAATAGACAATATATTAATTGGCAGTTTGTATATTCTTAATGGAAGCAAATATGATATCATACCTAAAAACAAATAGTTTTAACAGGAAGTAAAGAGAGTATTGTTGCTTGGTAGAATTAGTAAAACATTATTATACAATTGTATTTTAAGTTACTTTGTTAGAACATGATACTTTTGGTTAAATAATATGAGTATAAGAAAAAAAGCACTAAAATGACATGTGGGTGGGGTGTAGTGGCTCTGGCCTGCAATCCTAGCACTCTGGAAGGCTGAGGTGGAAGGATCACTCTAGGTCAGCAGTTCAAGACCAGCCTGAGCAAGATCCCTGTCTTTACTAAAAATAGAAAAATTAGCCAGGGCTGGAGGCATACTCACATAAGATCAGCTACTCTGGAGACTGAGGCAGAAGAATTGCTTGAGCCCAGGAGTTTGAGATTATGTGAGCTATGATGATGCCACTGCACTCCACCCACAGGGAAGAGTGAGACTGTGTCTGACAATCAAACGAAGTAAATCTTACAGAGTCCACATGGCAAGTAATTAATAAAAGAAATCTTATTGATGGCAAATTAATATATAAATTATACTCTTGATCAACATAAAGTAGATGTGTTAATAACCAGAAATGACTACATGTACACCTGGCAGTTCTTTCTTTTATGATTTATATCCCAAGTCCCATAAACACAATTGACATATATATCTTCTGGTACTTCTTAACTCAATTTTCTCAAACATAAAAGGAAACATTATGGTACAATTCCTATATGTTTTCAGTAAGTTTCTTAGGATCAAAATAGACTAAAAATGCAATAGCAAAAAGAAAACCGAGGGTACGCGGGATGCTTTTGAACATGACTAACAATACACACACTAGATTTAGGTGCAAATGCATCTGCTTCTGAAGCTGAATTTTTTTACATCAGTATGAACTTCTTCATTCAGGCTTGTTTCTGGATTGCAGAAAATGTTGACAAAACCTCAATTCTCTAAATTGTCCATTCTGCTTCATGTGGGTTAACCATGTTAATTATTCTCAGGCTGCATCGTACATCTAATTGTCCAGAATTTTTGTTTATTTCGTTCATTTCTGAAGTCCAACTGCCTACGCTAAACACATAACAGGTGTTCCATAAAATTCTATTGAGTAAATAAATGAACGGAAGTGAGATGGGTATAGCAATTCTCTCTCCCCATCCTCCCAGGTTCAACTCAGCAGAAAAGAGTTTGTTCACCTATACGAATAGCCCCAGTCCAAATATCCGTAAGTCTCTTTAGTCGGTATTTTAATCAAACAATGTGATCCTTTGTCTAGAGTTCAGCAGAAGTCAATCCCAAGAGAGAACTGATCTACCTCCATCAAAAATGGAGAAATGGGTAGTACCAAGAAAAAAAGATCCAAATTGTTAGGAACTCAAAAGATGGCAGTGGTCAGTGTTGTATATCTGTGTTAATAAAAGCGTCCACACATCAGGCTAAAATATAAGTTACACCTATAAAAGGACATGTAGACCTTACTCAATTAATAAAGGCGAGGTTTAAGAAACAAAGCAATTTTAATTGTTTGATTAAAATTACTGAAATTATTTTGAAATAATTATTATAATTATAGTAAAAATACTTGGAAATAATTCAGGATTAATGCTTCAAAGATTCATCAGGCTTGGTTTATTGAGCCAAGAGGCTCCATGTTGGCAGTTGGCTGCTCAAAGTGAAATTGATAAATGTTTTTCTTTGTAGAGGGGAGCACATAAGCCTGAAAGAAGACTAAAGAAATCAGGTGATGACCCCTTTAGACATATTGGTTATCTTTTGTATTAGAAGGTAAAAACTAAGTACAAGAATGGATGACCCCACTCACTGAAGGGTTCTTCATTACATTTTTACCTTTAGTGTTCCTCAAAGGATTGGTAAAAATGTTTTTTGAATGGGTTTCAAGACACGAATTTATTGACTGATTCGAGACTGAGCTATCAATACAGCGTCTCCAGGCTGTCTGGCGCACCAGTCACCTCTGGGCAGAGTTTTAAAAGAAGAGGTAGGTAAACGGCCTTCATGTTTATTGTAAACTTTCATATATTGATTAAGAACTATACTAAGTAATGAAATATGAAGAAAAAATCACCCATTGCCTAATATTTCCATGTAATATGTGGATGATGAGATTCTCAATCCAATACCATAAAACCATTCCATAATGTCTTTCTAACAATGCTTTATAAACATTTTGCAGGTAGATGCCAAATTTTTCTTGTGGATAATGCAAACAAACCACTTGCCCATTCTGTATATGTGGACACTGAAATGTAAATGTTAACTTGTCAACCTTAAGTCCGAGAGCTGGCTAGTGATTTGACATACCCACACTCAATGAGCATCTGTTGAGAGTTCACTCTCCTAAGGGTGCTGTGGGGTCTTGGTTTAGAGCATGGACTCCAGGGTCACATCCATGCTTTCCCACACACTGGCTAAGAGACCTTCATAATGTTGTTTGAACTTCCTCTGTTTCAATCTCTTTATTTGCAAAATAAAGAAGAGAAGAGAACACTTGAATTAACAGAGTTTTGCAAATCAGTGAATACATGCAAACCACCTGTATGGGTCACTTACAGGAAAAACTATAAAACATAGAATGACTACCCTGTACATGCCAGCTGACATTGTTATAGTGCAGGTGTTATAACAACCCATCGTGGAAATAGTTGAATACCCAGATTATCTGGCCTACAAATCTGTGAAGTGTGGCTATGTTACTAAACTAATGGATTATGAGTGTAAATGAGGGGTGCCAGTCCCAACCTAGGTCTTGAAAAGGCTCCTTTCATCCTAGGCTCCATCTCCCCTTTGGCTGTCTGGGGTATTGATGCCAACGTTAGCTCTGGAAGGTACGTAGTGAAAACGACCGAGTGTCTCACAGCCCCGGTCCCTGAATGTGGAAAGGAGCCCTGGACATTTCTCCGTGTGTGTGAAATAAGTCTCTATCTTCATTAGTCTTTTGAATAGTTTTTACTATCTATGCTCTTCTAACATCTAATGTGGTTGGCAAAGAATAAAAGAACAAATAAGACACACTGTTTGGCTAAAGGAGTTTATAAACTCATGAAGAAGCAGAGAGGCGCACGAAAATGAAAAGCTCAGAATTGTAAAGTTCCAAACAGAAAAAATGTCTTGAACCACAGGAACTCAGGGCTTTCCAGGAAGATGAGATAGTATGTAGTTGGGAAATTCAATGCTACGTATACTTGTGCCTCTCAAGCTGTGTACCTTCAATAAAGAGGGGATCACGACACATACGTGAAGGTTCTCAAATTGGGGAACAGCAGGAAGACAAAAAAAAAAAAAAAAAAAAAAGGCAAAGGGAGAAAATGCCAGAGATTTTTGGAGAATAGCAAATACTAAATTTTCATGGAGTAAAAGAGTGAGGAAGAAAGGATGGAAAAGTGGGCTAGTATCAGATTTATTTCAAACCTTGATTTCCATATAAAGATATTCAGAATTGATTTTTTCTTTTTTTTCAGTTTTTCTTTTTTTTTTATTAAGTCTTTTGTACATAGATCATAAATACATTTATGCCATTTTCAATGTGTTGCTTCTTTGTAGAAATTAGAGTGTTTACATCCTACTAATCAACATAGCTTTCACTTCATTTACCCAATTATAGCCTTAGGACATGTGTGTTCTACACATGGTAGATCCAACTTGTACTTGCAATAATGTGCTCCATAGATGTGGCCTCCCTACTATCCCCTACCATCCCTCCCACTTCCTTCCCTTCCCTCCTGAATTGATTTGATATGCAAAGGGAGCATCGAAAATCATGAGAGCAGAAGATAGCAATTATGGATACAATTAAGAAAAAATTATATGACCCTTGCTCAATTTTCTGCTTTTTACATTCTATAATTTAGTAATACCAAACCATTCGCATATTCTCAAGTTTCACTATTTCATATCTCTATACCTTTGAATGTATTTCTTCCTTAATTATGATACCGACTAGTTTAGATGTCATTTTTTCATTCACCCTCCTAACTTTCTCAAGGTTATACTTTTCATTATTCTGTGACTGTGTTAGGAACACGAGCCTTGCACCAGGTAGCTACCCAATAAATGGGTATTGAATGAATATCCGTTTACTGTGGACTGCCTCACAGTCCATATCTATCTTAGTACCACACAATGACCTAACTGAATATTCTCATAACGTTTCACCTAGGTCTGTATCACAACCTTGCAGGGCACATCTTACCCGTAACGATGTTTATCAGACTAAATTGGTACGTGGTATGGATCAGAGTGATGAGAAACCAAATTAGGGAAACTCTTTCTAAATGGACCCAATTTTCATCCTTAAACAGACACTATAAAGTTATTTCAAACTCGTTCATGTTTTTAGACCAACAAAAATGCAGTGCATTACTGAATTAGTAGCTAATACAATATAAATGAGTTTGGGAGGCCACAGGCTGTTTTTAAAAGCATGATGTTCTCTGGATTGATGCTTTTAAATACGGGTGAAACTAAAGCTGACGTATTCTCAGCAAACTTAGTGGGTACATAGCAAACTAGATTGAAATTTCAAAAGCTCTAGTGTATTCATTAAATCCAAGGCAGATATAACTTTAAAATATAATGTGATATTTATATAATGTAAAATGCGATTGAGATGTGAAGCTACTGTAATGGTCTAGAGACTCATGAACCAGACTTGCTCAGAAAAAAATCTGCGAGAAATCCAACTTTCTTTATCACCCCTCTCTGGCCACTAGGATCTCAACTATAAATGTCAAGTGTATCTGTTCTGGTGTTTGTTAAAACAAAAAAACATCTAAGTTAGTTTGATTTTTCATTTGATAAGTTGAAATTAATAAAATCATTAATTAGTTTCCTAAGTAATCATTTTTAATGTTAGTATACTGGTCCACGTAAAAACCACAAAATATACATGATATAAAATCCTTTATTCTTAGGTGTTAGTAAAACTTACACACATGAGCTATTAGGGAACTGTCCATTTTTATATCTTGATGTTTGGTTAATTTAGGTTGAGCTAATTGTAACAGAACTGATACGATACTTTCAGAGACATCTCACTCTACAGAAAATCTAGTCCTTAAATAGTCTTCATTATGTGTGTTTATATAACTCTAACAATTTATTTATGTCACTATTAATCCTCAGAGATCCTCTTAACTATCATGGTTGTCTATGAATGTCTTGGAATGGCTTCTAGACTAGGATGAGAGGGGATTTATAGATGTCTTGACCTCTGATCAGAATAAAACAACTTCTGCACAGAGTGTCCTAGAAGATATTTATTCTGTTCTTTAAAAGTTTTGCTGTGACTGTCCTGGGTTGAACTGCTACTTCCCCAAGTATAAATAAATAAACTGTATAAAGGTGCTCCCTTGTTACCTCACTCTTTGTTGCTTTGATTTTGAATTTATTTTGTTTAAACCCTCTAACTTGGTTTACATAATGACAAAATGCAATAAATAGAAGAAAATAAACGATGTTTATGAAGACATTCTATAAAGACTACATGAATCTACACTGAGCAGCCTGGGAGGTGATTAAAAGTCTGGAGATGGTGAGACAGGGTGGGCCCTCAGCTCTGCCTCCTGACTTGAGCAAATCACCAATGCTTCAGGATTACTTTTCCTTGTCTTTAAAACAAGAAAAATATAATACCTGCCTCCCAATTTTGCTGTAGGGATGACATGAGTTAGTAACATAAAAAACCCTTAGAAGATAAGCATACTAAGAGTGCCTACTTTAAGAATATACAATGGTTTGGTTCTCAGCAGGAAGTTATTTTGGAATGAGTGGAAGTATGTGTTAAAGAATATTTAATAATGTTCTCTGATTGCCACAAGGGCATGTAGCTATTTAAAACATTGAATCAAAACCACTACAAATTAAAGTTCATTTGGATCATTAATCCTCCCCAGGAAACTTTCCTTCAGCTGTTTCTTCGAATGATTTCCTTTAATAGATACCCCTAAGTTTTCACCTGTCTTCTCAACGCTTTTATATTACTTAGGCCTAAGCCTTAGCAAATGGCTGTGCTTCCAGTTTCTGAGTAAATTGGGGGCATCAGCCAAGAACTCTTTCACCTTCCTTGCAGGATAAAAACACACCATTAGGATACACACATTTCCTTTCTTTTGTCCAACGAGGGACTGTTTATCAGTCATGTTCTTTAATCCACCATCACTCACCTTTCCTTTGACACTGCTCTAGTAATCATCAATTGTGCATTAGAACAACTCCCCTTGAAGTTTTATATATACCTCAAAGTTACATACCAGAATGGCATTTGATAACGCAACCAGTTTCCCTGCTCCCTTCCCTGTGTTGGTGAATGGGGTCACCAACTCAAATGGGGTCCCCTTTGAGTGAATGTCTCAAGCCATAATAAAGCATGAAAACATCCTCAAAAAGTGTTTTGTTTTGTTTTGTTTTTTCCCTGAAGAAAATAAATCTATGAACGCCACAAGGGAAGAAGTTTAGTCTCTTTCTCTGCAGGTTCCATAAATACTTGTTGGCTGGATGAACCTGTGGTGGTGTGATATGTTGTCACACGAGCACAGTGGAGGGGCTGATAATTCCATTTCAGAAGCACCGTTCAGCCAATACCCAATCCGGCATCTGTGGGTCCCCTTTCTTGCTAGTCTACTACACTCAACCTAAAACTTATCTTTTTTCCTCAGATAAAATACATTTTTGCCCATCCTCATTAGAATTACATTAGTTTGTCTAGCTTCATCCATGCACTAATGTTTGAATTACTGCATCAGCTTTCCACCATATTCTAATGTGTGAATTACTGTAACAGTCTTATCTGGCCTTGATGTATTAAAAAGCAATGAACGGCTCAAGGAAAGTACCACTCTCTAACTTGTGGCATATCTGAGCCAGTTCCTGCTAATTCATGAAAACCAATTATTAAATATTCAGGGATTTTTTTTTCCCAGTTGATTGTCAAACCACTAGATTATCAAACACCTGGAAGCCATGGAGAAATTGTGTGCACTACAGAAAATAGCAAACATATCGATTAATTCACCACCACACAACAGGCTGCCATGCTGAAGCAAGACTAATTTTTTTACTGTATAATTCTGAATGAGAATGTTATTCTCATGCTCAAAATCAGTTAGTGGTCTCATCTCAACCCTCATGGTTGCAGCGTCCACATTGTCAATGTTTTTCTGTTCGGCAAAAAAGGATGCCATTCATTGCCCTTGCTCCTGTCCCAGTTCAACAGGATAACCAACCTCAAAGATCTTAGGATGATCCATCAGCCACTTCCTCTTAGCTTTTTTCTCTCTCTCTCCCTCAGAGGCCTTTCCCCCTGTATATTGGGTACTGTTACCGCATGATTCTGGTCTCAGATATCCCTTATCATCTGGACTATCTTTCCCTCCCATTCCTTCTGCTCCTTCCAGTATGGCCGGGACCCCATCTGCACCAGGGTGAGTTAAAAAAAATGGACATCATTTCTCCACTTCAGTTCAATCCCTGAGGACATGGGAAGCGGTGGTTATTCACCTTTCATTAGGAGCCAGGGAATAAAAATGCACAGCCCAGGAAAGTATAGGCTTTACCATACTTTTTACAGATCCATGACTACCTGTAAAGGTTGGATATGCGGGGGAAGAAAATAAAAAGATTAAACAGCTGCTGCAGCAGATCAGAGCTCGTGTTCTCATCCTTGCTCTCACCACCACCATCAAAAACGATCAACGTGTGAAAGATCACGAAAGGAAGGAAAAAAGGTGAAGAAAGAAAGCTTAAGACTTTTCCACACTAACATCACGAGGGGCACCATGATACATAGGGATCTGATTATACAAGGAGAACCTTGGCCCAGGTCCCTGTCATTCTGTTATCAGTGGTTGTAAGGCCTGCTTATCACTATGTATTCTAAGGGTCCCCTTCTAGCGCTTGGTCATCAGTATGAGAAGCTTTATTTCAGTGACAATTCTACCTAATTCTAACCCATTGTTGTCCCATACCTGGCAACATCAACAAAGAGAAAGGCAGGTGATCTGAGCCCTGCCAGCCTTCTGGCTCCTGTGCACGCAGGCTAAGCTAAAATGTGCAAAGAGTTGATACCTTCAAGGGAGATGACTTTTAACCACATGTTTCATATTCAGGCCATAAAGGGAAATGTGACAGTGTGTGATGTCCTTGTACTTTAAGTAATCCCCTTTGAGTGAATGTCTCAAGCCATAATAAAGCATGAAAACATCCTCAAAAATTGTTTTGTTTTGTTTTTTTCCCTGAAGAAAATAAATGTATGAACGCCACAAGGGAAGAAGTTTAGTCTCTTTCTCTGCAGGTTCCATAAATACTTGTTGGCTGGATGAACCTGTGGTGGTGTGATATGTTGTCACACGAGCACAGTGGAGGGGCTGATAATTCCATTTCAGAAGCGCCAGGTCTTGCTCTATCGCCCATGACCCAGAGAGAAACAACAGTTCCACCTTCACTAAAACTTTAACAAGATCTCAATTTTGTCTTCCTGTGAATGCACAATGTCGAACTCAAGTGTCATTTCTAATCAATCTTTTACAAGTACAGCAAAAGCACAAATTGTACCCAAAGTAGTTTGAAATATGAAGAGATAATTTAAATGTTCTAGAATCCCAAGTCAAAGCAATGCATCCTGGCTGCTGTTCAATCATCAGTTCTCTGTGCAATTCTGGGGCCACAGACTAGGGCTCTGGAGCTGGAGATGAAGCTCAGAGTGGAGCTCACTTCAGGAAGGCAGAAAGTGGCATCTCCCTGGCTTGAACCATGATACCATGAATCTGACATGGTTTCTGCCGACACAGATGTCATTGGAGAACTCTGTCTACACTTTAAAGGCCATATCGCTTCTAAGAATTTTCCAACAGAGTGGATGGAGGTGGTCAAAAGTGATATGGAGATCAACATGTTTGGATAACACTGAATGAGGGCTTTGTGTACACAATAGGAAGAGCCACTCTCCACTCAGACAGAAAGGCTAAACCAACCTCCCTGTTTAGTCTATTTTCAAATCCGGGGACTGTGAATTGAACTTAGGGTCGGCATGATGATCCTTCTGGAAATTGGCTGTCATGCTCTTTGGCTCTCTGACCCAAAGATCTTTTATCCTTAAGCTATCTAAATTTAAAATATGAACCAACTATTAAATGTTCTCTGGCATTGGTTATGTGTGGAATGAAAACTATTATAAATATCTATAATTCCCTTCTATTATTGGTTTGATGTCACTAGTTATGTGACAACACTCAGTTCAAATCAGAGAGCAACTACAGGTCCTAATAGCGGAAGTAAAATACTACAAGTAGAACCTCAGGTCATCTCTGAGATGCACATCTCAAAAGGCTTCTAAGACCTGCCAAGTCTTGCAGCTTCTCATCAAACTAACTGTGATTGATCATTATATTCATTTGAACTCATTCCATAAGTCATATCAACATTTCACAATTGCAAAAATTTTAAAACAAGAAGATTGGCTGGGAATGAAGGGGGAAATTAAAAGAAGGAAAAATCAGAAATAATTAGTAAAATAATGAGCAAAATACGTGATTCATGAATAATTGCAAATGACCTTTATTTGTGCCAAAATCATCAATGTTAAAAACCAAATCCTGTGAGTAGAAATATTGATTTTCAAACAAATCATCATTTTACACATACTCGCAAACTATTATAATTTTGGCTAATTTATTTTTAGCCACAACCTGGTGCTAGTAAAAAGGCAGTTACAAAATGTTGGGAAATATGCCAAGAGCTGGACAATTTCAAGATGTTATGGAGTCACCCAACCCCATCGACCTATAAGGTATAAGTCAAAGGAGGTATGTCGGCCGGGCTCAGCGGCTCAAGCCTGTAATCCTAGCACTCCAGGAGGCCGAAGAGGGAGGATTGCTTGAGGTCAGGAATTCAAGATGAGCCTGAGCAAGGGAAAGAGCCCATCTCTACTAAAAATTCAAAAATTAGTGAGGGGTCCTAGCGAGGACATGTGGTCGCAGCTACTTGGGAGGCTGAGGCAGGATCACTGGAGCTCACAAGTTTGAGGCTGACACCAGGGCAGTCTAGCCTGGGGCAACAGACTGAGATTGTGTTTCACAAAAAGAAAAGGGAGGTATTTCAGAGTAGAGACACATAGGTGGCCACCCAGAATGGCATGTAGGATTAAACAAAGTGAAAGTGAAGGCAAGGAACATGAGAAAGCGGCCCCATGTGCTCTACACTAGCCTGCCTGGAAGTGAGCACACTTCTCTTCGGCAAGAGCACAGATGACAAGAAGTCAAATGTCAGCACACAGCATAACCCTGACGTGCATTCAGCACGCTGTAAGTATTTGTGAATAAATTATTTTATTTTGCTTGTCTGTATCTTCCATAAAGAGATTATATTACTTTGCACTAGAAACACACACATGTGGTATAAAGAACACCTACAGAACACCTAGTTTTTATTACAAATCCTATTGTCCCCCAAATTTCCTGTCTTTGCAAAGCAGGTGACTGAAGGTGTTCATTTACACCTAAACAGTGGATTTGCTCAAATGTGTGGAGCAAGTCAATTTCCCACTGTGACTTCCTTGGCTCTAGGTGTCTTGTTCACCAGCAGGCCAGCTCAGTCCCATAGTGTACTATACGAATTTAACCAAGAACTGAACAGGACTAGGGTGTTTCCAATCCTGTAGACTCGGTTTAGAATTTCACATTGATCTCCATCCAGCAGTTCTTGGACATTGTCACCTGGATGTCTCAGTCACCTCAACACAAAATCTCAACACATGTGCCTTTTTCCATGCTCCTTATATCAGCAATGGTCACGATCACGTCATTCTTACTAACTTTGACAGTCTACATTTCTTTCCTCTCAACTATTGACTGCATCCATCAATTACAATAAGACCTACCCATTCTCCCCAAATCTCTTGACATCATTTCACTTCTGCTACTTCTCGTGCCATTCTCCAAGCTCTCGTTCCTCATAAAACTGGATTATAGTCATATCCTCCTAATTCTACTCACTTCCCCTTCATTTGTACCACAGCCATCTTTCTAAAATTCAAAGTTGATGCATTCTTACCCTTTTTAACATCCTTTAATATCATTGAATGCCTTTTAGGATACATTTTATACTCTTCTTAAGTTAGTCTTTCTAACCATCTTTTAGATTGAGAAAACCTGGTTTTATAAAGAATTTTAAGGCTGCAAGAGACATATAAATACTTCAAATTTTTGCTATGAGATGTGAGATATATGCTATCTGTAAAAATTATTTACCAAAAATCAAATATAGAATTTTCTATTTCATGATTTTAATATTATAATCAGATTATGTCCTATTATAACTATTGATAAAACCCACAAATTTCTCAAATATTTGTTGCTCATTCCTCTCCCCACACCCCACCTGATTTCTATGCTCCAAAAATACAGCCCTTTTGGTTATGGCGACATGGTACTTAGAATTTTGTGCAACACAATAATTATAAATACTAAGGAAGGGTTAATAATAATCACTAGAATATTTTTCCAATATTTTTGTCTCTTTTCTTTGCCTAATTTCTAAAAAGTTTCCCTGCCTCATTGAGTATTTAAGCTGCAGGGGACAGTCACTATTCATGCCTTGCTTTGTTCTACATTATACCTGCTCATGCCTCTTAACTGCAGGCTCTCTGGGACAGCAACCTGCTATTTGTCTAGCATTGGTTCACCATGTATATTTTCTGTCTTAAGCAATAAATAATAATCACCATCTGGTAGCTATAATGTAAAAGAACAGCATGAACGGAGCCACAAAGCAAATCACGATTCAGAATGTCACAATCATCTTGGGCCCTCACATTTGCATCAAAATAGTAGAAAGTCTAACTGCCCTGTCCTCTTTGTCTAAAATAGTCAGAACATGGATTGAATTGATATCTTCACGCTATGCTACACAGTTGTTTTTTCTCTTGCATACAGAATTCCTTTTTATATATGGGTAATTCACGGTTTGCTTAGTATTTTATTGCTGCCAGTATATTTTATGCCCATAATCTTTGGTTTGTTTTTATCAGCTCCCATTATTGGTTTTATGTGAGGAGGCTTCACTTTAGACAGAAAAACAGTTAATCACCTTTAGCTTCTTTCTCTTTTCTTCCTACCAACATCCATTATGGGTAGAGTTTTTAACGTAATCAAAATAGACCATTAAGCATCTCATTTTCAACTGCTCAAAAGGCTAAATTTTTCTCTGTTTTTGTATCATCCTATTTTATCCCTAAGTTTTCTCTTGTGCACTGGAGACTAAAACATTGAGAAAGTTCCATTAGAATACCTACCTTGTATGATAAAGCTACATTCAAACACCAGCTGATTACCATAGAAACATTACATGGTTAATTTTTGCAAAGTCTATAAGTATATTTATGGAAGAAGAGCTTTCTATTGTGTCTAACCATGTAGATTGCCAAAAATATAGATATAAATACCCACAAATCCCTTCATTCCTTGAAGCATGCGTATTTGCAATACGACTTTGCTATTAACAGTTGAGATCTATCATTCCACCTGTTGCATCTACATGTGGCTATGAAATTAATTGGACATTAGTCAACAGGACATAAGCAGAAGCTTGAAAATTACTTTTGCAAGGTGGCTTATTCCTTCTCACAGTTGCCAACCTTTTCATCACCCTGCCAAGAAGCCCAGGTTAGCCTCAAGGAGCACCAGCAACCACAGGGAGCAGAAGGGAGGAGAGCAGCTGAGACTCCCTACACCAGCCGACTGGCAGACGTGAGAGTGGAAGCCCTCCTACGCCGCTTAGCTCCAAGCGAATCATCAGCTGACATCAGAGACCAGCCATGCTCACCCAAACCAGAATAACCCAGCAGTTTACCTAAGAGTTGCGAACAAATAAAAGGGTGGTTGCTTTAACTTTTCACCCAGTTTGTCATGCAAAAAGAGATAACCAATTACATAGATAAGCGGATAAGCATTTGCTCTTTGAGTTATGGACAGGGAGAAAAGACAATGGCACTGTGTGTACTGGCAACTTAGCAGGTTCTCTATTTCTTGCCAGCAAGAAGTGATTATCTTGTTATTACTTTTACTTCTTCCCATTTTTTTTTACATCATTAAAAATATCCTAAATCGCAGACTACTCAAGAAAACCCAATGGACCAAAGAGACACAATATTTTCCTTTCCGCACCTGGATTATTTCACCAGTGCCACCCATGTTGTCGCAAAGAACAGAATTCATTCTCTCTTATGATCTAGTAATATTTCATTGTGGATCTATATCACTTTTTCTTTACTATTTTGTAATTACACACTCTACTCCACCATCCTTAACACCCAGTGGGTACTATCCTGAGTCCATTCTATAATTTTATCATTTGTTATATAAATGGAATCATGAAGCATCTGAGCTTCTGAGAGTGAATTGTTTCACTCAGTATGCCTTTGACAACCATCCAATTTGTCACATGTGTGAATAGTTCATTTATTATTTATTTATTTATTTATTTGCAGTTTTTTGGTTGGGGCCAGGATTGAACCCACCACCTCCGGTTTATGAAGCTGGTGTTCTACTCCTTGAGCCACAGGCACCACTCTTCTTCTTTTTTTTTTTTTATCATTATTATTTCTGAGAAGCATTCCATGGTACTGGATATACAATAAGTTGTTTAAATATATACCCGTTAAGGGTTATTTTCATTGTTTTCCAGTTTGGGGCTATCTTGAATGGTCCTGCTATTAATAATAACCTACAGGATTTTGTGTGGAGATGCACAAAATTAAGTCAATGTTAATGGAGGGTTTTCGTGGTCAATATTGGTGCACATTCCATGGATGTTTCAGAACACTGTGTATCCACACTGATGAAAGGAGTGCTCTGTAAATGTTGATTAGCTCCTATGGGTTGATGGTGCCCTGGAGCTTTTAGATATCCTTAGTGATTTCCTGTCAAGTTCTCCTATCAATTTTAGAGAAAGAAGTGTTGAAGTCTTCAACCATCATTATAGATTTTTCTAGTTCTTTCAGTTCTTTCCGTTTGTTTCATGTAGTTTGTATGTCTTTTGCTTTAAGCATTTATATTTAGGATTGCTATCTATTCCAGGTGAATTGCTCCTTTCATCACCTATGCGATGTCCCTCTCTGTCTCTGTAATTTTTCTTTGGTCAGATATTACTTTCCTGATATTATTACAGTCAATTCTGATTTGTTTTGATTAATATTTTATGGCATACATTTTTCCATCTTTTTCATCTATCTGTATTATTATACTTGAAGTGATTTTTACATATATAGCACAGGTTGAATCATTATGATAATATATTCCTTTGATGTCCCATATGTAGATTATTTATATGTGATATCATTATTGATATGTGAAAACTTAGGTATGATATTTTATTTTATTTTTTTTTTCGTTGAGACAGAGTTTCACTATGTTGCCCTCGGTACAGTGCTATGGTATCACAGCTCACAGCAACCTCTAACTCTTGGGCTCACGCGATTCTCTCACCTCAGCCTCCCAAGTAGCTAGGACTACAGGTGCCTGCCACAATGCCCAGCTATTTTTGTTGTTGTTATTGTTATTGTTGTTGTTGTAGTTTTCATTGTTGTTTATCTGGCCTGGGTTGGGTTCAAATCCCCCTGCCTCAGTGTATGTGGCCAGTGCCCTTAGCACTGAGCATAGGTGTTGAGCCAACATTTTGTTTTTTTGTTTTCCACTTATTGTTTTATTTTCCTTTCTATGGTTATATTTTCCTGCCTTCCTATAACTTAATTCACAACTTTTTTTTTTTTTTTTTTTAGAGACAGAGTCTCACTTTGTCAACCTCAGTAGAGTGCTGTGGCATCACAGCTCACTGCAACCTCCAGCTCTTGCGTTTAGGCGATTCTCTTGCCTCAGCCTCCCGAGTAGCTGGAACCACAGGTGCCCCCCATAACGCCTGGCTATTTTTTGCTGACAGTTGGGCCAGGGCTGGGCTTGAACCTGCCACCCTTGTTATATGGGGCTGGTGCCCTACTCACTAAGCCAGAGGTGCTGCCCTTAACTAACAACTTTTTAGAATTATATTTTAATTTACCAATAACATTGTTGAGTGTATCTCCTCATATTTCTTTTTATTAATTATTTAATTAATACTTATATACTTAGTATAACATTATGCTGTACATATAAAATGTTTCACACTCTGTTGATGTCATCCTATTACCAGTCTAAGTGAAGCATACAAAGCTCATCTCCCTTCACACCCCTTTAAACACCCCCTTCAAAGTTGCCTTAAATATTTCTCCTACTTACATTGAAAACCACATTAGATATTGTTATAAGTTTTACTTCATTCATCAAAAATAATTTACAGAATTCAAAAGGAGAAGGAATGTGTACTATGTTTACTCACATATATTTTATTTCTTTTGTTCTTTCTTCCCTCCTGATTTTCCAAAACTTATTCCATTTTTTTTTTTTTTTTTTTTTACTTAGGGAAATTCCTATAACTTTTTTTTTTTTTTTTTTTTTTTTTTTTTAGGTAACTCTGATGGTGGCAAGTTTTCTTAGTTTATCTTCATCTGAGAAAGTCTTGATTTCTCCTTTAGTTTTGAAAGCCATTTCTTCTGGATATACAATTCTGAGTCAGCAAATCTTCTCTTTCTCCATGTGAAAATGTCATGGCACTTCCTTGTAGCCACCATGGTTTCTTATGAAAATTTTTTTGTTATCTGAATACTTTCTTCCTATTTGTAATGCACTGTTTCTCTCTACTTGCTTTTGAGTGTTTTCTTTGACATTAGTTTTCAAACGTTTGACTATGACCATGTCTTGACATAGAATTTTTTAGGCTTATACTCTTGGTATTCACACAACACATTGACCCTACAGATTTATGGCTTTTGACAATATAGAAAGTTTTTAGCATTATTTCTTCAAGAATTTTTCTGCTCTGCCTTTTTTCTTCTCTTCCTAGACTTTGGTGACATGAATATTATATCTTTGTTGTAATTACACAAGTTTCTGTTCATACTTTTTTTTTCCCAGTTATCTTCTATTTTTCAGACTGGGTAATTTCTGTTGGTCTATCCTCATTTATAGAGTTTTTCCTCAGTTCTAATTTGCTTGTGAGCCCATCTACCAATTTTTTATTCTCATGATTTTTTAATGTTCTAAAATTTATATTTTATCCTTTTTCATATTTTCTACTTCTTTGCTGAGACTTTCAATCATTTTATATGTTTCAAGCATATTTGTAATTGAGCATTTTATGATGACTATTGTAAAGTCCCTGTCCGGTAACTCTAGAATTGCATAACATACTGGTTGGGTCTGTCATTTGTCTTTTTTCTTATTCATGTTTACATCTTGTTTCTTCATGTGATGAGTGATTTTTGATTGAAACCTTGATGTTTGGGATACTTTAAGATTCTGGATAGCATTTTATTCTTGAGTTTTAGCACACCTTTTCTGACATTACTATGCTACTTCCAAATGAGAGGGGAAGTCCAGATTATCCACTCTGCCACCACAGTTTGATGCTTGATATGGGGGAAGAGCCCCTTTTTGTGGTTGGGATGGTGGTTCAAATTCTCCATTAAGCCTCCAATTACGTCACCTTATCTTGGAGAGTTAGGATGCTTTTTCATTACTGCCTTTTATGTGGTTTCACTGACACCATGGATGTGGTCTTGGTATGGGGAGTGCTGGTGGAAGTCATGGCTCTTTCCTAGGTCTCTTCTGACACTAGGGATAGAAGTCTAGGCTCCCCACAGAATCTGCACTGATTTACATTTCCCTATATAGCGTATTTTGCAACATATAGTATCCAATTCTAAGTATTTTAGATATAAAGTGAACTACAATCATCTGTAGTTGCAAGAAATATCTTTATCTAGTATTGTTTCTTCCCTTGGAGAAAACTATTCACTTGTACCATTGTGTTACATTGCTCAAAAAAGCACTGTTTTAGGTTTGCATGGAGAAACTCCAGAAACTAATTATCTACATAATAGTGTTTTTCACCTCTATTCAGAGATATTTGCTTTGTTTTCCGTTTGTTTCCGTATGTATATTTTTAGTAGGCTATGGATTCACCTACCTCCCTTAAGCCAGGTGATATTATGGAGAAAGAAATATAGAGCTAGATAATATTGTCAAGGCAAGAATGAATGACAGAATGATTTTACCAGGAATAGAGGAGACCCTTAGTTATAATTTGGACCATTCCCAGGCTAATCACACACACCCATACACAGTGTCTTTTTTTTTTTGTGTGTGTGTGTGTGTGTGTGATATCCCCTAATATAATAGATTCTGTACTCTGTAAGGGCTTCACTGAACACCAAACTTTCTGAAGAAATAAGGCAGGTAGGAAAGATGCTTTCACACTTGAATTTGATCTCTCTTATTGTTTGTTTCTTCGGGATAAATCTAAACAAAAGAGATCATCAAACAAGTATGAATTGTCATCCTAAAGGGTCTCCTAACCTGGATTTAGCATTCTCACAAAACAAAACGCATTTTCATGAGCTACTTTGCAGCTACTTTGCAACCTCTTCAATCAGTTGGGCTTTATATCCCCTAGCATCTGTTTCCATGACAGGACTATAACCAAGGCGAGCATATTAATGGCATTATCTGCCTCCGAAATACACCCAAATGCATTGCAGCATCAGAGCATTTTCTGATTCTCTCCTTACAAAATTATAATAATTTAAAACCCTCACGCATACTCACCATTTTCTGTATCTATGGAAATTAACTGGGACTGAAGTGTAATGTATTATTTATATTGCTCCTAGAATTTAAGCCCTCCGGTCCTTTAGAGTGTTGTAATTTATAAAATTATCTTCTCCCAATATCCTATGACAAATAGGTCACCACAATCCTTCTCCTAAATTTATTAATGTGAAAAATGAAACAAGACAGTAAGAAGACCTGAGACTTATGAGAACCCGACTAGGAGGGGAACGCATAAGGCTTATGCTCTAAAGTAGGCCGTCTGCCAGACTTTGAGTTGAATTTTTGTTTTCCATGAGCAGCTTAAAGACTGTGAAATTTATATGGAAAATAAATATATGTAACAATAATTAACAACAGTGATTTTTTAATAGCAATTTCCCAAGATATACTATAAACTTTGTGTGTGATAAAGACAACACCAATGCTAAAAGGACACGTCATAAACTACTGATCGCAGGGAAGCTCCAGATTTAGCTCTTGCCTTTCGAGCAGCTAAGGAAAGTGCATTACAAATACATTTTATTGTTGGATAAATGGAAAAGAAGAAGTGAACACTGAGCAGAACAAACATTCTTTGCATTAAACTCTAGGTAGTACCTACCGTGTGCTTCCCAATATAAAGTTACAATACTGAACAGTGTTTTCAGATATAATTTTCTACAGATTCAGAATCATTCCTCTAAAGACCACATATTACAATAAATAAGCCTTGGTAGTTAATGTCCAGGACATGAAACTCAGTGATAACACAAGAAAGCCTTTCTATAAGCAACTAAACTATTATCAGTTCAGGTTTCTATGGACTGAACTATTCCCCTGCCCTGACACCACACAAATTCCTATGTGAAAGCTCTAAACCCCCAATGTGATGGCATTTGGAAGTGGGGTCTTTGGGGAATCAGTAGGATTAGATGAAGTAATGAGGTTGGGGGGGTCTTCCTGATAGAATTAGTGTCCCTTATAAATAAAGGAGAAGAAAATGTGATCTCTTGCTTCCCATATGCACAGAAAAAGATGATGGAGTAAAGGGTAATGTGGTAGCTGCCTGTGCAAGCCAAGAAATGGGTCTCCAAAGGCAATGACCTTAGATTTCCAGCCTCCAGAACTGCAAGAAACACAAAATTTGTTGTTTAAGGTGCCTTGTTCATAGCATTTTGTTATTGTGGCAGCCTCAGTAGATGACTACACAGGTATTTTAATTTATCCTGATTTAACATAACACAGAGAATTTATTTAGGATACTACCCTTTAAAAAGGATAAAATCATTAGCTTCTCCTTTAAACTCTTTTTTTTTTTTTCAGTTAGTAGATATTTGCACAGAGACTTCAGCAAGTGCTGGGTTAAATATGAGTCAAGGTTCAGTTTCCTATTTCTTTCTTTCTTTTTTTTTTTTTTTTTGCTGGGGCTGGATTTGAATCCACCACCTCCAGGATATGGGGCCAGCGCCCTACTCCTTTGAGCCACAGGTGCCACCCCCAGTTTTCTATTTCTATAAAATTTAACCTGTAAAGTGTTCAAAAGATCAGTACCTTATAGTTTTAGTTTGTAGTGGTTTAAATGTTACAAAACACTTTATTCTATTTGTTATTTTTAGTTATTATGGGTACATAACACTTGTCTGTATTTATAGGGGATATGTGGTGTTTTGATCTAGGCACGCAGTGGAAATTCATCAAAGCAGCGTAGTGGAAGCATCTGTCACCTCAGGCATTTATCATTTATGTTAGTGACACTCTAATTCCCTCTTTTGTTTTCAAGTATGCCGTAAATTATTGTTGATAATAGTCACTTTGTGAGCTATCAAACATTGTTCATTCTATCTAAGTATACTTCTGTTCCCCTTAACCATCCCCACCACCTTTCCCACTTTCTAGTAATTTATTCACTCCATCTCCATGAGATCATTTGTTTTCCTCGTGATAAGTTGATATGTCTTTACTTTTGATTGTTTTGAGATTTTTTTTTTAATTTCCTTAATCTCCTCCTTAACCCATTAGTCATTTGAGAGCACAATGTTTAATTTCCATATGTTGGTAAATATAATTTCCTGATGACCTCCAATGCTATGGCAGATCTGGACCTTTGCTTCACTGCTAGAACTTTGTTCTTTCCTCCTCATTCACATTCTTCATACTGCACACTGTTTCTGTGACCTCTTATCCACTCTCTGGATACAAATATGAATCCAGGTCCCAGAGTAGTCTGTCCTTCCCCTCTGCAGTTAGCAGAGACTTTAGTAGTGCTGCCGTGAGACTACAATATATGATAAAGGCTTCTCTCCTAACTTCACCATTACTCATCTATAAAAAGAATACATAAACTTTAGACATCATAAAATTCCATTTTTGTTTTAGAAACATAGAAACCAAATTTTATGGGCTTATTATATGTAGGTAGGAACAGCTATAATTTTATTTTTCCTTCAAGGAATTTTTCATGCAATTTGCAGTGTTTAAATTTGTGTTTGCTTTAGAATCAAAAGAATGCGGATACTGATTTAGCTCCTCCATTTCCCAGCTCTAACCTGAGTCTCAATTTTCTTAAATGTAAAAATGGTTATTAATGCTCCCACAGGATTAAAGTAAAATCAGATGACATATGTAATATGCTTAGGAATGCACTTACCTGACAGATTATCAATAAATGTTGATAACATTTTGTTCGATTGAATTGAGAGTAAACAAATATGCATAAAGGAGATGACTAAAATATTGTTCATAATGAAAGGAAGAACGGTTTTATACATTTAAGGTTATTATACCCATAAAATAACCTGTTCATCGATTGATTTTTGATGGCACTCTATCCTAAGATATTAATCAAGGTAAATTAACTATCAATATACTCTGAAATGACATTTCAAGTCAATGTTTTAGGTAGATTGTTTTTCAGGGATGTTCCTTTAGGTGTTGAAAAATAACTGCCCCCAAAATATTTTCAGCAGGATTGCCATGAAAATTTCTTCTCTGAAACTAATCAAATGGCAGCTATGGCTATATTTTAAGTCCACATTTGTTCTTACAATAAAACATGTCATTAACGCACAGACAGACCCATGTCTTCCTGTGTGATGACACAGAGACACTATTTTGGTTGCTTCGATAGTTTGTGAGGACTTGCAGATATAAAAGAAAGAGTGAATGACAAATTCTTTTATGGGACTTCTATAAGAGTTCTACACCATGCTGACTTAAAACAGAACGTCTCAAAGATATGTTCCCGCTCTGAAGCTGGGTAGTACCATGGCACAGCATTTAAAGAGCAACCGTGACCTCAACCAATGCTATAAATTAGCCTCACCAGAACAACCCCCCCTACATGGAACTGATGAAATATCAATGAATTTTTTTCAATAATCTTATCAGCTCTTTCATTTAAGTGAAGCAGAGTATGGTATTCATTGTTAGTAGAATTCCACCTAAAATTTGCTTGCAAGCAACAATAATTTAATAGACTTAAAAACAGAAACAATTTACTAAGAAAAATAATATATTTAATGGCTATACATTAAAATGGTTCTAGCATTCAAGGTAATATATCAGATAACTAATTTTCGTTCTCAGCACCAAGTGTTCAGACACGAGGAAAAAAGGGGGTTCCTATAACTACTGTTCTCCAATCATACCTCTTTTTAGCTTTATTTTTTGACAATAGGCACATCAGGGGTTTCCCGTAATTTCAGAAATCTAAGTTAAGCCACTTCTCCCTTTTTGCATCTCAAATCCTTCCAATACTTTTATTAAATATACCCAGTTTCTTATATTTTGAACACCTGCAGTAGTTTCTGTTTTCCTGCCTGCACAATGGCAGGTGGACAATAGTAGCTGGGGAGTGATGTTTCCCATGATGCATCTCCAGCTGCCATAAAGAGATTATATCCCAGAGGTTGGAGATAAGGTTTATTGATGTGAAATTAAAATGGATTTACTCTTCTTAGTTTGAAAAGTTGTCCTCCAAACATTATTTCACTTTTTTTTAATTAAATCATAGCTGTGTACATTGATATGATCATGGAGCATCATACACTAGTTTCACAGACCGGTTAACACATTTACATCACACTGGTTAACAGCCTTCCTGGCAATTTCACAGTTATTCTGTTAAGACATTTACATTCCACATTTACTAAGTTTCACATATACCCTTGTAAGATGCACGGTAGGTGTGATCCCACCAGTCACCTTCCCTCCGCTCAGCCTTCCCCCCACCCTGCCCCCTTTTCCCCCTTCCCCCTATTCCTAGGTTGCAATTGGTTACAGCATTCATGTGAAAGCCCTAAATTAGGTTCATAGTAGGGGTGAGTACATTGGATACTTTTTCTTCCATTCTTGAGATACATTATTTCATTTTGTTCTTATAATGCTTAAAGAGTAAATAAGAATATTTGTGAATATTCAAACATATATGGATAGGCTTTGAGAGATTAATTGATCTCCTTAAGATCATACGGCTAATTCATTTGTGGAATAACTATGGTAACAGGCAGGGATTTTAGCTGTAGGGAACTGAAACTGAATCTGGGTATTTTAAGCATGAAAATATACAACTCAAGTAATTATCAGAAAACTCTGCTATCAGGCTTGGAAAGTAAGGTAGAGCAAAGGGAAATGGGCGGCCAATTGGCCACGGACTGAGATGCCAAAGACAGTCTGCCTGGGTTCGAATCCCAATTCTGTCACTTAACAACTGCCTTGTTTGAGATAATTTGCTTATGTTTTCTATTTCTTATTATTTCTGTGCAAGGGATATAACTAGTGTCTGCTTCAGATACTTTTAATAAAGAATAAATGAGTTTAATCAATGCAAAGTGTTTAGAACAGTGCTGAGGCCACAGTAAGGTATAATAATCATTAAAATTAATTAATAAAAATCTTGCCATTCTGAGGGTAACAATTATTCTGCTTCCTCTGCGATGGTGTGTACATTTTCCACCACCAGACACTGGATGCTGTCAATGGTACCACAGCCATGTCTCCAACTGGAAATGACACACAGCTCCCCTCCATGTCTGGTATGAATGCTCATGGTCTCTGCCTTCCTTACCCAGGCCCGACTGCTGTTAACAAGTCATGTATTTATTCAGCTGCATCGAAGTGCGATGATCTCACTCAGACTATATTATTACAGGCAGACGATAACTAACCAATAGCCACAGTGTAGATAATTTATACTGAAATAGAAGAAAGGGGGTTATATACTGGACAAAAAAAAAAAAAAAACAGAAGAAGGAGATAGACACATGTGTGTTGTAGAACTATTTGGTACCAAAAGATGGATTTCTAATCTGAGGATAGCAAAGCAAGTGAGAAATCGTTATTACATATTAAGAACAAGCACCTCGGAGTCAGGGAAAAGGACAGAATAACACCTTATTTATCTTTTGCAATAGCAAACGATGTAATTTTGGACCAGCCCATAGTTAAGAATTTTGTTTACAATTCATATTCAAGTTCCGCTATTTTAAATGTAAATAAAAGTTGAACAGGTTATACGCATTTTTCTCTTCCCTGTTTCGTAACATCTGATTCTGTTCAGTTTCCCCACAGTTCTGGGAACTGATTTTTTAAAAAAGCTAATAGACATAGTGCATCAAAATAGAGAACAGTTTTTTGTCATGTGATAACCAGCAAATTCAGTATGAGATATAAACATTGGGTAATATATTATTCATGTGTGGAAGACTGTTTCTTCAGAGTTTTCAGTCTAGCTGAATTTTATTACACATACGTGAGACTTAATCATATCTCTCTCTTCAATTCTCTTTTTCATCTTTTATTTCAACATATAAAATAGGTAGTGTCTTAGATTAATAGCACAAGTGTATAAATAGCACAACTCTATAAGGTTGAACCTGATTTATTACAAACATCCTGGGACCTAAACTTGCAAATAAGTGCAGTGACAGCCATCCCCTCTGAAGTCCACACATTGTTAGTGATGTTATTTGTGTTATCAGGAACTCTGCTTTTAGGGGTTCCAATAAATTTAAAGCCTATGAAATAGATCCCCTTTTCTCTAAATTATATTGCATTATTTTTACTAAGAATACAAAGATGTTACCAAAAATAATACAACATGATTATATTATTCCTTAGTTTAGTTTTTTTTTGTTGTTTTGTTTTTTTCAAGACAGAGTCTTATTATGTCACCTTCAGTAGAGTGCTGTGATGTCACAGCTCACAGACACCTCAAACTCTTGGGCTTAAGCAATTCTCCTGCCTCAGTCTCCCAAGTAGCTGGGACTACAGGTGCCTGCCACAACACCCAGCTATGTTTTTGTTGCAGTTGTCTTTGTTGTTTAGCTGGCCCAGGACAGGTTTAAACCCACCAGCCTGGGTGTGTGTGGCCGGCATCCTACTCACTGACCTATGGTGCTGTCCTAGTTTGGTTTTGGATAACTTTTTTCAGTTTTAAAAAAAATCCAACTTATGCTATAAAAGTAATGTTCTGCTGAAAATATTTTTTTTAAGTAGTATTGACTTTAGAAATAATGTCTAAGTGCATATTTTGCCATGTGACTTTTTGAAAGCAGTTGTATAGGATTATACCATATTGTGCTATTCATAATATATAAAATTAATCTATTTGCTTATACCTGTATACCTTAATCTATAAAATCCTGTCTAATTGAGTCCTGGTTTCTAGTTAAATCACAATACATATTTACCAGCAAGAAAATGAGGCAATATATGGCAAAAGAGAAAAGAAAAGAGAAAATGAAGCAGAGAAAATAAATGATATAGTCCTACCATTACATAGACAGCCATTTAACCCCAGGACCTTCACACCCCCAGGCTAGATTTCTCCGAGAGTCAATATCTTGAAAACTAATTCCATTTTCTTAGAACTCTTTAAAAGCTTCAATTAAATTGTGTACATACACAGAAGCTGAACCAAAGGTCACCTACCCAAGCAAACAGGGAAAACACATAATTGTAAAACATTCAATAAATGTGCTTTAAACAACTGCAGCATACACCAGGTTAACTTCCAAATTATATAGTAGAGAAAGGAGCAAGCCTGGAAAGCTGGCACAAACCTGCTTCTCCATTTTTTACGTCTCTCTTTCTAATAGAATTCATGATGCTTGTTAATCATTAAGAAATTACCATTATTTTTTAATTTACTTCTCTAAATTCCAATGAATCCTGTGCATTAGCTTCATCTAGATAAGCACATTAGTGAATGTATTACCATTGCAATTGGCTTTGAACTCCTGAAGGAAAAAAAAAAAAAAAAGAAAAGAAAAGAAAAAGAAACAAGGAAAAAAACCTATGAATCTTTAAGTATCTTGTGTGCTATATTGTGTTTGGGTCACTGAAATATATATTTTATATATATATAATTTCATAATCAAACAAAAACTCATTTCAACAAATTTAGGGAGGAAAAATAAATGGGAAGGTAGAGAAACAATAATCTCTTTTCACAGCCAATATTTCATGGTATTTGGAAGAGCAGAGACCTGCCAATTTCTCTAACTTTATTTGCAGTATTTCAAAAGCCAAGCCTGTATTATAGCCTTTATTTGTTGATGAAGTACTTGTTTTTTCAAGGTCTGACAAAAAAAAGAAAATAAAGAAAGGAAAAAAAGAAAGGAGAAAGGAAGGAAGGAAGGAAGGAAGGAAGGAAGGAAGGAAGGAAGGAAGGAATCTAACTATAGGGCTTCACATTGCAGACCTATTGCTTTATCATCTCACAAGTGTGACAATGGAAATGGAGCGTCTATTTTAGAAAGTTAGTTAATTTTTTAACTAAGAACAGACAGTTTTACAAGCAAATGTGTACAGTTCTCATTGTTCAGTGATTAGAAAAGAAGTGAAAGGAAATGTCCTTTGGTGGGGCAGGGCAGTTAAGAAAAGCTTTAAAAAATAAAATCAAAGCCTAAATATGAAAAAATGAAAGATTGTGCTGTTTTATTAAATAAATAGACATGTTAAATTTAGAATGTGTTTCCCAAAGCTGTTTGAAGGTCTGAAAATTCCTATATATTAAAGTGTACAAGATCATATGAGACAATGAACTATTTGCTTTCACTTATGAAATAAACCTACAGAAGTTACAGAAACTAAAGAGACACCTAGGAAGTAATAAAAATTAACAAAAACAGTCACAGGCCAGGTGTAGTGGCTCACGCCTATAAAAATTTCAGATCTTTGGAAGCTGAGGGTGGAGGATTGCCTGAGGTTGGGAGTCTGAGGGCAGCCTGGGCAACATAGTAGGACCTATCTTTACAGAAAATTAAAAAAAAAAAAAAAGAAAAATCAGCCAAGCATGGTGGCATACACTGAAAAACAGAACAAAAACAAACAAAGAAAAAAGTAAGAGAGGAAGGAAGAAAGGGAGGAAGGGGCAATCAAACTAACCCCCAGGAAAAACTAAAACTCTTAGGAGAACAGGATATGTTCCAGAAATGGTGTGTGGATACAAGGTCATTCAGTGTACTGCTCCAACTCACGGCAGGGACACTCATGCAGTCACAGGTGGCAGGAAGAAGTTACCACCACGGCTTGCATTGTCTTCTTGACTCTCTCCAACACAACTTGCAGAAAAACATATCAGGCCCTTTCACGAGAATCAATCAGCAACAGCTGCAGCAGTCTCCACCCAAGTAACTAAAGTCATGGAGGAAGCAGGGGAGGACAGGATTGCCCAGAAAACCATGAGAATTTACCCTTTCCCTGCTCCTCCTTCAAATACCTAGAATAGTTGGTTTACACCCTGGAGATACTGGTTCCCCCAAAGCTGCTGCTCTCTAAGGGTTTGTAATGACAACATGATCTACAATAACATTTGGCATGTCATAGGTGTGGGGTCCCCCATCCTGGCACTTTATCCTGGTGTTCATTTCTTAATGAGCTTTGTGACACCAGCACAGACTAATGCCAGGCTTGAGAACTTCCCAATACATAGTCCAGAGCTCAGCTGATACTTGCCCCTAGAGGATCATGAAGCCACAGGTAAAAGTAACTTTACACCTGAGATGCAAACCTTAAGTAGAAAATAAATTGCTAGAAAACCTAAAATTCAAAGAAGTGTAAGTGTAACAAATGCACAATAATATAAAATAATAATATATCATACATCATTATTTTAAACAATAATATATCATTTATACTTAGGACATAAATATGAGAAAAGTTAAATCAGAATTATAAGAATGAATTTAAAAAGAGGGAATATTAGATGAATAAAACAACACATTGTATAAGTAGGAAGTTGGACTTTACTGAAAAACAAATTAGTAAATTAGAAAATCAGATGGATGAAGGTAGCAGGAAGGATTAAATAGGAAATGTAGAGGTAGGCAGATGCACTAGTATCAGATAATTGGAGTGACAGAAGATTAAAAATAAGATAAAAACAGATAGATAATAGATGAAATACTCCAAATTTAAGCAATCCATACATTGACAAAGAGGATAAATAAAACAAAATGTAAAAACCTAACGATAGAAAAATATACAGCCTACAAAAACAATAGACGACTTAACAAAAGTACAAAGACCACATACTGTCAGATGCAGGAAAATGGCATAAAATTCTTAAAATATTAAAGGAAAACAATGTTGGGACAATAATTGATAGCCAGCTTAATTACAACTTAAATTAATATCGTAATAATAATAACAACAAAAATCCTAGACATCACAAGGTCTCAGAAAGTACATCATTAGAAATCTGAATTGGAAATGCTCTTACAATAAGAACTCAAATAATAAGAAAACTTAAATATTTGAACTGGCACTAGAATTTTACTCAGCCTATTTATAAAGTCCTCTTCTTTCTGCTCACACATACTATCTCCAAAATGAATAGTAATATTTTTTATCTTTAATGTCTTGGTATTTAAAGCATCATAGAGAACCAAAAGCTACAGCAGTTTTAAACTTTTGGAAGGGATTAGATACTCATTTAAAATTCAGCTTACTTAAAGGGCATTATGTCTTTCACAAATTAATCAGAATACTTTCTTCTGTGTTTATATAACGTTATGATAGTTGTATAATAAACATGTGTCTGAGAATGAATGTGAGAACCCCAACATAATGAGGGACAGTCAACTTTCTAATTGAATCTACTATAACATTTGTGTTATCACTTACAATGCCCAGGACATTCCTGGTGGTGGTATGAATGAGGGGAGATGATGATGTCAGAGTGTAAAAGAAGGAAAAATGAAACATGCATGCACAGGCTGAAATTTTTTGTGTCATTTTCACTCTTTTTTTTCCCTAGCCCATTTTAGTAAATCCCCTTTGTTCATGAAGTAGGATGTCTGACAACAAACTTGCCACCAGGTGCTTACACTATCAGCACTGTACAAACAACTCAGTCAGATTTCATGACCCTGGTAAATCAGTGTGTCACTCACAGATGTTCATTATTGTTGTTGCATGTTTTGTATGCCACTATCAGGAGAATGTCAGAGCTTGAATAAGAGCAGCAAACATTTGTAAATTTTTTATTCACCTTGGCAAAAGTGGAAGTGAAATCACGGACATGTTAGTTCAACCTTACGGGGATAATGCCATGAAGAAAATGGCAGAGTACAAATGGAGTAAATACACTTCTGAGGGGAAAACATCACTAATAAAGAGAGATCAGAGCAGCCAGTAACAAGCAGAATTGATGAAAACATTGCAATAATTGGTTTAATAGTGCCTCAAAATCATCAGCTGTGAGAAGCATAGCAGACCAAATAAGCGTTGGTAGAAAAATAGAAAACTCTTTACTGAACATCTTGGCTAACAACTCATGGCTCTTGCATCATGACAATGCACCAGCTCACAAGGCACTGGCTATGAGGCAGTTTTTAGCCAGCAAACAAATAACTATATTTGTAACTGTATGTACTCTCCCTGTTCCCCTGATCTGGGGCTAAATGACTTTTTTCTTTGCCTGAATATAAAGGAAATATTGAAAGGAAGACATTTTGATGGCATCAAGGGTAATATGATGACAGTCTTAATGAACATTCCAGAAAAATAGCTGAAGAATGGACTAGGCAGTGGCATCCATGCACAGCTTCCCAAGGGAGTATTTTTAAGGTGACCATAGTGATATTCAGTAACATGGTATATAGCACCGTTTCTAGGATCAGTTTGTGAACTTAATTGTTGACTAAATACAACTCCTTCTCCTGATTCCACCCCATCATCTATGACCTACTGTACTCCTCTAATTCTTTCCCTACAGCTACACTTTCCTTCCTTCTATATATTTGTTCAATGTCAGCTAGAGTCACCATTTTAACATTTTGATTGCATAACAGTGATTTTCTGCTGAATATTCTGCACTGGAATTCCACACTTTAAAACAAGCACAGTATGATTCTAAGTGCTGATAACCCTAATTCACATGTTTCTGAAACATACCTAAGCTCCTGATAAGTAAATTTAAAAAAACCCATTGAGAATGGCCGACATCACAAAGTCTACACTGCTGGTGGGACTGAAAACTAATACAACCTTTTAAGAAAGAAGTATGGAAAACCCTCAAAGAACTCAAGCTAGACCTCCCATTTGATCCTAAAATCCCATTCCTGGGCATCTACCCAGAAGGAAAAAAATCCTTTTATCATAAGGACACTTGCACTAGACTATTTATTGCAGCTGAATTTATAATCACCAAAATGTGGAAACAGCCTAAATGCCCACCAACCCAGGAACGGATTAACCATCTGTGGTATATGTTAACCATGGAATACTACTCAGCCACTAAAAAAGATGGAGACTTTACATTCTTTATATTAACCTAGATGGATGTGGAACACATTATTCTTAGTAAAGCATCATAAGAATGGAGAAACAAGAATCTTATCTACTCAATTCTAATATGGACAATTAAGGTCCTAGTACACAGTGGGGGTTGAGGGATGGGGAGAGCTGAGAAAGGGAAGGAGGGAGGAGGATAGGTGTCAAGGAGTGTGGTTCACTTTTGGGGGGGGTGAGACACAATTATAAGGGGGTCCTTCTCTAACAAAAACAATCAGTGTAACCTGGTTCTGTGTACCCTCAATGAATCCCCAACAAAAAGAAAGAAAGAAAGAAAAAAAGAAATAAAGGAAGGGATGGAGGGAGGGAGGGAGGAAGGAAGGAGCATTTTACCCAAAGTCCTCTAACCAGGAAGTCACAGTCAGCTTTGGAAGTTTACTCCATGAAGTTTCCCTCTGCTTTAAATCTACCCAAACTGCCTCATTGATGAACACAGGCTTTCCATTCTCCCTTCCCCTCTGTCTCTTACTACTAGAATCCCCCTCTGAGCTAGACATAGAGACGCTTCAGATAAAGAGCATACTCTCTATCTGGTCTTCCGGTAAGTGGGAGCCATGTCTAAGTTATGACCAAAAAGATGTTAAGAAAAATTGTTCTGAGGCAACTAATGGTGAAATGACCTTGCCAGATGTCTAGCGTATATCTTAGACCTATCTGTTTCATCTTTCTCCTTCCTGATTGGAATGCAGACATGATGGCAGGTGCTTCAGCAGACACCCTGGAGGGATGAAGAAATATACATCTTGAAGATGAAGGAGGGCCTGGGTTCATACTATTGTTTGAGAGATTTAGTTGAATGTGGCCAAAGTAATCATAACTAAAAAAAACCTTCGAATAGAAAAGTTGAATAGTTAAGTTAGATAAAAGAGATAGAATTTGAGCCTATTTACATTTGGTATGAGTTTAGGATAGAACCTAAAGATATAATTAGCAAATAGATGCTATTCAAAGATATGGAGTGGATAAATTGGAATGCACACAGGTATCATTATCACATATCACATGTTTTAAATAAACCAATGAGATAACTGCAAGAATGAGACAATCGCATATAGGATATTATAGGACAGAAAAATGTTTATAATATGCTTACAATTTTTGTGATTGGTATCAAAATTGATCATAGTAATACATATTTTAAGTTACTCAAGAGGCTGAGGCAGGAGGATTACTTGAGCCAGGAGCTATAGGTTGCAGTGAGTTATGGTCATGCCACTGTACTCCAGCATGAGTGAAAAAATGAAATCTCATCGCTAAAATATACGCGTGTGTGTGTGTGTGTGTGTGTGCACATGCACTTTTTTTATTTTAAGGACTTATCATATGCTGGGTACTGTAAACCTCACAGGACTGATTTATTTGATATTCCTAACAATGGCATGTAGCAAATTCTAATCTTATCTCTACCTGAGAAATAGAACTTTGGGCTCAATCTAAGATCAAAGCAGGTGTAAGCATTGGAAGTCAGAGTTGAACCCCAGTCATCTGATAGTTGTACATTTCAATTTAATGCCTCTTGTAGAGACTACATAATTCTGTTTCATCATGATTACATGGTCTGTGTTGCTTTTTCATAGTTTGGCATTTTCACCAGATTGGGAAATAAGCCTTACACAGCAGTAACTCTGGAGCCAGTGAAAAGCCTTGAATTCCAAAGCCCCTGACAGAACAATGGACTTGATGGATTATTAATTGAACATGGTATCCCCGGTCTTACCTTCTTAAATACACATTCAAGCAAAAGAACAGAAAGACAAAGCCATCTCTATTCCCAACATCAAACTCTAAAATTTCCAACATTTATATTATATTTTTAAGTTGAAGTAAATCTATTTCGCACCTTCAGCTAAATGAACTACCAAGTAACTCACATAGTACCTGCCTGGCATAATCAAAACACGATTCTGGAATTTTCATTGACAAGTGTTAATCAACTTGACTGCAAACTAAAGAAAAAGTTTGCCTCAGGCAAAACACTGCCAGTGGCACTTCTATGATGTATATTACTTCTAAAATATTATAAAAGCACGAAGAAAAAGATCATATCTTCATTTGGGGTCTTGTGGATTTATATGCTGTTGAATTTCATCCTTGTCTGATTCATGTTTTGTTCTGTTTCTTACAGAGGCCACTTCATTTATTTCCACTAACTCTGTAAGATTCTAGGATTTCAATTTATTTTATTTTTGTCATCATAATTTGTTTTTGCTCATAGTTGCCCTTTGCTCAGCTTTGTACCCACTTGCATACATACCTCCCCAGTCACACAGTCATATTTGGGGAGATGTCAGGAAATTGCATAATCCCTTCCTGGTAAATAAAAACCTGCACACTATTCATTAGTCCCCTAGCTGATTTTATTCACAGAGTTGCTACTTGGAAGCAAAGACCAGCAGTCCGTGTTGCCATAAAGTCAACTGCCTTCAAGTAGTCACCATGGCTCAATTCCTGCCTTCCAGCAGATGCATGACTATTTTCCCAGACCTCCATTACAAATCACAACCTGGATGCCACCAAACAAAGCCAACATATCCCAGACTGAAGTTCCTGAAACTGAAGAATGAGAGCCTTATGGAACTGAATAACAGCAAAGTAAGATTCCCAGCGAGATAATCTAACCCTCACCAAGGTTTGCCTGACCCATTCCATGCACAAATACCACTCAGAAGCACCAGGAGCTGGAGGAAACCTTGGCAAAAGTTAACTAAGAAGGCCTCCCACAACATATTCCAAAGCCCTAATTAAATCCTTGTGGCTTTCATTTGCCAAACTACGAGTCTGATGAATGAATGTAATACATTATGCACATTTAGACGAGTGAACCTTCCAAGTGTGAGCAGTAAAAGAAAAATAGCAGAAATAGTTTTCATGGAAAGATTTCCATTTATAATTTCTTGCTATAATAAGTTGTTTGAAGTTGTGAGTACTCTTATCCCAGAGGAGAGACATTGTATTTCATTCAAAATGTCATTTCTTCCATTCAGAACTTGCACATGGACCATGACAAGCCACGAGCAGCATCCCACACGAACTTCATATTCTCCAGCCAGACGCCATTCATAGACGGAGGCGCACTTGATCTACAGCAGCCATGATGCTTTTAACACCTGCTCTTTCTACTACTATTATTCAGATGCAGTAATTAGCAAATTTTCAAATTTCTCACCAACCTCTGAAAGATCAAAGCCATGAACTACATAAGAAGTGGTTCCAGACCCCTGAAAGTGATTTCAAGAGACCTCTGGCAAAAGCAAAAATAAAGGGGGATAATTCTTCTTATTAAGCCCTTGATACTTCAGTGGGACTCTAAGCATTTCACATGTTCAAGGTCTGATGATTAAGTCTGCGAACTTGCCCCTGTGCTCTTACGTTGGCAGCACTGTACAAACATCTCAGGAAGGTCTCATAACCTTGATCTATCAGGGCCTCACAGCTGTGTTCATGCTGACATGTGACAGCATCTTGCTGAGTGGTTTCTTAGTGATGTGTGTTTTTCTGTGCCATTCTGAGAATGTCAGAGCATGAATTAGAGCAACAAACAAATGTTCTAATTTTTTTGTTAAACATGATGAGAGTGGAAGTGAAATCAGGGACATATCAGTTCAACTTTATGGGGATAATACCACAAAGAAAATGGCGTGTACAAATGGAGTAAATGTTTTTCTGAGGGGAGAGAAAGTGTCACTGATGAAGAGAAGTCATTGCAGCCAGTAACAAGCAGAGCTGATGAAAGCAGGGCAAAAATCTGTTGAATTGGGCATCAAAATTACCAACTGACTGAGAAGCATAGCAAACCAAGTAAACATCAATAGTGAAACAGGAAACTCTAACTGAAAATACCCAATACCGGGATGGCAGGATCACATGGTGGGTCTACCGTGAGTTCTTGGAGGGATCTCCATGTGACTTCCCACAGAAGTTGTACCAGTTTGAAATCTTGTCGATGGTGCAAAAGTCTTCCTACCTCTCTGCATCCACGGCAGCATCTGCTGTTTTAGATTTTTTGATAAAAGTTATTCTCACTGGAATTTGGCGATGTCTCATTGTGATTTAAATTTGAATTTCTCTAATGATTAAAGACATTTCATAGGTTTATTAGCTATTTGTGTGTTTTCTGTTACTGTCTTTTGTACAATTTTTTACGGGGCTTTTTTTTTTTTTTTTTTTTTTTTTTTGATTTGCTGATTTACTTGAGTTCTTTGTCTCTTCTGGATGTCAGCCCTCTGTTGGATGCATAGCGTGCAAGTATCCTCCTACTCTGTAAGTTGTCTGTTCACTGTACTGATTGTTTCCAGGGCTATGAAGAAACTTGAAATTGTTCGGGTCCCATTTGTTAATTTTTGTTCTTGCTATCCTTGCCTTTGAGATCATCTTCACAAATTCTTTGCTTAGGCTGATGTCTATGAGAGTTTTTCCAATATCTTCATCTAGAACGCTTATAGTTTCATGCTGTAGGTAAGTCTGTTATCCATCATAAATTAATTTTTGTGAGTGGTGAAAGGTGCAAATTCTGTTTGGATCTTCTACATGTGGCTATCCAGTTTTTTCTGCACCATTTACTGAATAGAGATTCCTTTTCCCAGTGCACATTACTATCTGTTCTGTCAAAGATCAGATGGCAAGGGTTTTATATCTAGATTTTCTGCTCTGATCCACTGTCCATATCTCTGTTCTTGTACCAATACCATGCTGTTTTGCTTACTATATCTAGTTTGGGGGACCCCCCACCCACAGTGTGCACAGTGCACCAAAAATCAACTCAGGTCAGGTTGTCAGTGCAAACACTTAGAAAGAAGCAGCTTTGGGGGAGCCAGTGTCTCTGGGCTATCATCCAACTGTCCTGGTATGTGAAGAGGGAGTAGTGAAGGAGTGAATTCTCATGGTTTTCTGAGCAATCCTGTCCTCCTACTTCCTTCATGACTTTGGGTACTGAGGTGGGGACTGCTGCAGTTGGTGATGACCATGATTTCTCTGATCAAAGAGCCTGACATGACTTTCTATAGATTATTCTAAAAAGGAACAAGAAGAGAATGTGAACTAAGATTGTAACATCCTCCTGCCATGTACTGAGTGGTACGAGTATACTGACCCATAGTCTTTTTTTTTAATTTTTAATTTTATTTATTTATTTTGTTGTTGTTGTTGTTAAATCATAGCTGTGTACATTAGTGCAATCATCTGTACCCATTCTAAGATGCACCGTAGATGTGGCCCCACCCAAAACCCTCCCTTGTCTTTTATCCTACTCGGCGATCTCTTTTTACTCTTTTTATATCCCCAGTTTAATAGTTAGTATTAAATAAAAAAATGCTTTGGGCCACCTGTAGAAAAATTTGACCTTAACCCATTGTGGTTCACATTCACACCTTTCTATACTGAGATTATTAAAAAACAATTGAAGTCATTGACTTCAGAACTCTGATTCTAACCACAATTGAAATGAAGAAATGAACAGGGCATTTCATCACAGTATGTGAGAATAGAGGTCGATATATATCTAGGGATGGATCAAAATCACTTTTAAGAAAGAAAAGGGTTTTCATGGCTTTTAGTGTATTAAACACTTAGTAAAAAATTGCAGACTACTCAATGTTAGGAGAGTTAGGAGTCTGGGTATAACTGAGCATGACTCAGAACAAGAACAAAACAAGAAGAAAATGAAATTTCTTTGCATAAGGAAGTAGCAGGAATGTGGAGGGTTGCAGTAGCCTGGTGGAGGCAGCAAAAGGTATCAGATAGGGAAAGAGAGCCAGCAAAATAGTGATAAACTGTGGTCTCCATGAAGGAATATGGTCAGCAAGAAATTTCCCACCACATAAAAGAAATGATAGATTTCTAAGACTACAGGTTATATTTGAAATTTAATTTTTTTCTTCCATGGGCTCTAATTAGCCCTTTATTCCCCCTTTGGAAAGTATCTATAAGAGGCAATAAACTATGTGAGTAATTTAAGAAAGTGAAAGTGAGAGTCAAGCCCCTTGGGCCTGTCATGACAGCAGGTCCAGGAGCTTAGAATGAAGAGGAGAATGAGCTTAAGATGGGGAAGCTATTTGCAATTATAAGAGCTATGACATTGATGACAATAGTCAATTTATCTATCTACCTAGAATCTCTATCTTGAGAAACAAAGGCAGAAAAAGAAAAAAAAAAAAAAGTTTATTCACCTTAGGGAAGTTAATTATTTTAACTAAAGGGATACAAAGAAAGATGCCATCCTACCACCTCACCCTCACTTCCACAAATAACCATGGAAAGAGTCCAAAAGTTCAAGACCAGTGACTCCCACAGTCTTCGATGCACCGAAAAAGAGATTCAGATCCCAAATTAGAACCATGATAATTATGTTATCAACTCTTCTCTAATAAAAACAATTAACCTCAATCCAGGAGTTTTATTCAAAGCAGAGTGGGAAAAAATATTGCATTGGGCTTATACCTGAAAAATAACAAGTTGCTGTCATGTACATGAAGGAAAGGAAAAATTTTAAGTAGAATTGTCACTTGTAGAGTATGGCTGTGTTTTGGCTTTTGTTCAGACAAAAGATGCCCTTGACTATACACATAAATGGAGTAACAAGGTGTCTTTGTCCAATTTCTGCTTCTTAAAATAGGTAATTTATAAATAATACAGACTTATTTCTTATAGTTCTAGGGGCTGGGAAGTCCAAGGTCGAGGGGCTGAGGTCCTGTGAGTGCCATCTGACTATGTCATCCCATGGTGGGAAGTGGAAAGGCAAGAGAGGACAAAAGACAGCCAGAGAAAAAGGTGCTGAACTCACTTTTGTCACAAATTCACTGTCTACACAGTGATACTAATCCATGCCTGAGGGCTATGAAGGTTCCACCTCTCAACTCTGTTGCATTGGAAAGATTGCGTTTTTAGCACCTTAATTCTGGGGAACACATTCAAACCATAACATGAGAATCCATTTGTGAGCTGACTGTGGCATTTTTTAGGTATGAGTGTTAGAAAGAATAAAGTTACACAGAACGGGTGAAAATCTAGTAGAAAAGAGAAAAAAAGAGAAGCACACAATGTTGTTAATATGTGAGTATTTACAAGTCATAAATTTAGGGGATAGAGATTAAAAAAAAAAAAACTTTAAACAATTGTGGAAGTAAAAGGAAGATGAAGAGGAGGAGAAGAAGGAACAAAAAAGGCAATGAAAGGGCTGATCTTCAAATGTCCATTTTCCAAGACTCACAGGGAGACATAGGGTAGGGCAAAAGACTAAGCTGACCAACCAGGCCATAATACACAGATTTTCCTGAATGCTAGACTTGCGTTACAATTGCATATCTTTGGTGTCACCCACAACCCACACGGATGATGCCACCTAAATAGAAATGAACTAAATAGGATCTAGGGAAGGTTGGAGGCAGCCCTTCCAGAAATGGCACTACTGCGTACAACCAAGCAATGACAATTGATTATTGTCCATGATATAACAAAGGACCAGGCTTTTTGTAACTACTGAAAACACAGTAGTGGGTATAACTATTCCTGAATTTGATTTTACTTAAAAATGCATAGTTGTTTCCAGTCTTGTATCCTGTCCCTTCCTTTGCTCTAGTGACTGTTCCAGACTCAATTTCTGAGTCTCTAGGAGGGTGTGAGTACTCATTCCATCAGGAAGACACATACACACTTTCTGTTCTGTGCTTCAAATATCATCTGCCAATAATTAGGGATTCATCAATCCTGGAAGAAATTGGTGCCCCTTTCCAATATGAAAGACTTATGTCTGTTGCCCTTCTCTATACACAGTAATTTGAAAATGAAAAATTAATAATTCATCTTAATTTAAATTCTAGATTACAAATACATAACCACAAATGCTAATGTTGCCTACCTTATTTCTGCCTTTGCTATTTTCTGGACTGGTTATGTTCAGTCATTTTGAAAAAAAGTTTTGGCAGTTTCTTTTAACATCAAACACACACTTACCTTATGTCATGGTAACTCCACACCTGGTTATTTACCCAAGAGAACTGAAAATAGGTGCAGTCCCCCCAAAGATTTCTTCAAGATGTTCATTGTAGCCTTATTCAAAATTACTAAAAACTGTAAAAACTGTCAAGAACTCAATGGCCATATGGAATGTGTAAATTTGAATAATGGTATACTACTCAAATATATATATATATATATGTATATACATACTTATATATATGTGTGTGTATGTGTGTGTGTATACACCAGGCATGAATAAACAATACAAAATAAGCTTTACAGATATTATGCAGAACCAAAGAAGCTATACCAAATTTTATAGGAAATTCTAGATCAAGTAAAAAATAATATATGGTAAAAAAACAGAAAAGTGATTTTTCTTGGGTAATGGGTGGTGTTGGACATAGTAAGAGAACCTTCTGGATAATGGACTCTGCTATTTGCCTTCTCCTTCTTCTCCCTAACAGAATCTTATTGACTGATTGATTGATTTTAGTTATCTCAGTCATTTTCAGAGCCATAAAAAAGTCATACACACAGTAGCCATTGCAATGCCAAAATGGCCCAGACATACTCAGAAGAAGAAATTACAGTCTGTGCTTGGGATGGAGTCTTCTCTCTTGCTCCACTGGACATGAACAAATAAAGCATTACCTTAGGTATTTCTGGTACCTTGTTTTACTTCTATTATTATTTTTTAATTGACACATCATAACTGTCCATATTTATAAGGTAGAGTGTGATATTTCACTACACATGTCTAATGTGTAGTGATCAAATCAGGATAATTAGTATATAGCCTTGACCTCAAATCTTTATTATTTCTTTAGGTTGGGAACATTCCAAATCCTCAGTAGTCCTTTTAAGAATATGATGGGAATCAGTATCAAAATTAAGTCTACAATTAGGATGTAGAATGGAAATCATCCTAGTTCTAGCTGTTAGCCAACTCTGGAAAGTGTCCTACTCTCTAATTTTTCAGATTATATTAAAACATATAATTCCTCAAAAATTTACAGCAATTATATTCTGCTGAAATATTTAGAATACTAAGTGGCATACCTCCATTCTCCATGTGAGATGCTGATAAAATTATTTCACTAAAAACATTATGGAATGGGTTTTACAGTTCTATACTGCCTGGCACACTCTCTTCCCTTTGCCATCTAGATATTGAATCCAAGGTGGCACTGGAAGCCACACTATGAAGATAACAGCGTCTCACTAATCCAGATCTCCAAATGACTCCAAATGGCTGAGAACTCCAACGTAATTACCATTTGCACTTCTGTATGAACAAGAAACTTGTATTTGTAAGACCCATTGAGATTTCAAGGTTTCCATCTCATATACATTGAACGCTAATTTACTGCACTTTTAATAGTATGCTGTCTGTTTTCCCCAGTAGACCATAAACTGAATGATATTAAAGATTTCACTTGCTTTTGTTCATCATGCATCATGATTACTTCAAAAACCTCCTTTAAGATAGTAAACTCTCAAAAACTGTTTAAAATAATACCTTATGCTGAGTGTAGTCAACTGGTTGTGACTACCAAGAGCAACAGTTTGCGAAGGCTTATGATGGGACAAGTAGACTAGTATTAAAATTTCTATGATGAATTCATACTTTCTATCATGAGTATGATAAGGGAGATGTGGCATCCTTCTGGGTAAATGATTGGTGAGGGTCTCCATTCTAGAGATAGCATTAATGACAAGGTGCTCAAAGTCCTGGAGTTTTGAATATATCTGACAGAGTAGCTAGTTATTCTTGGTACTCATTCTAGAGAAGCCTTATTAAATTTATTTTTTTAGGCAGCCTTCTTTGGTCTATTATTTTATGTCCACAAATAATTATTTTTTTTTATTGTTAAATCATAGCTGTGTACATTAGTGCAATCAAGGGGTACAATGTGCTGCTTTCTCCACAAATAATTTTTGAGGAACTATTCTAGCCATTGGAAATAACAGAGGCAAAGAAAATATAGAGTTAAGCAAAATACAGAGGAAAACAAAAGACCAAGAACCAAAAGACCAAGAACCTGGCTCATTCTAGTGGGATACACAATGTACAGTAAACTCTGCATTGTCCAGAACTCAAGCAACCAACATGTGGCTCAGCCTTCCCTTCCTCCAAAAATATCTGACTTTAAGCTTGGGATGCCTGGCTGTCTGTGACACTTTGTGAATTACTCCCATGGTTTTAAGTGTTAATGTACGTTACTTGAAGTTAAAAAAACGTGGTAGTTGAAAGTGTACTGACTTCCATATAACTAAAATGGTACACTGAATTTAAAGTTGTTTAGAAATAGAGTAAATCTATGTTATGGTAAGTGAAGTTTGTCTTTGTCTTAATTTGCTTTTAATTAATGTATTTCAATATTAATATCAAGTCAACACAGATTTTATGGTATGATACAGTTTGGTGTGTAGAATTAGTTAGGCCTTTTATTTTTTTTTGAGACAGAGTCTCACTCTGTCACCCTGGGTAGAGTTCCATAGCCTCATAGCTCACAGCAACTTCAAACTTTTGGATTCAAGCCATCCTTTTCTCTCAGCCTCCCCAGTAGTGGGGACCACGGTTGCCCACCACAACAACCAACTATTTTTAGAATCAGGGTCATGCTCTTGCTCAGGCTAGTCTCAAACTACTGAGCTCAAGCAATCCACCTGCCTTGGTAGGAGTATAGGTATGAGCAATGGCGCCTGGCCGTGGGCCTATTTTTAACAGTAACACTCAAGCAACCAAAAACTTACATTTATCCAGAATCTACCAATCCCCATGGGTGCCAGATAACAGGGAGCTTACCACAAATGACTGAATGAATAAATGGATACGTGGATGAACATCAGGCAGTGATATAAAATAATATCAAGATATAAGTAGGAACTCTTAACTTTTGTTTCTACCATCTCATCAAACTGTATCTTATCAAACCCACATTCCCTTTCATTTTGTTAACTTCAGAGGTAAATTCCCATGCTCCATCTTTCCTGAACCACAATCAATGTTTGGCACAGTTTTTATTCTCCTCCCAATTACTCTCTTCATTTGGTTTCTATGACGTCAACACCTGCTACCTTATGGCTTGATCCTTCTCAGTTTCCTTAGCTGGTTCCTTCTTGTCTTTCTGATCTCCTAGCATAGCAATTCTCAGAACTCAGGCTGGAGACATTTTTCCTCTTTCTACATATTCTTTGAGTAGTCTCACCCAGTACTGTGTCATAAAAAATGATTTATTTCCTGATGACTCCAAAATCTATATCTCTAGTCTCATCTTTCAAAATTCAGATATATTCTTCTTGACATCTGCACTCATACATCTAACAGCCATTGCAAACATAACAGGTCCAGATTTAGCTTCTGCCATATTCTTCTAGCATTAATCAAGATAAGCTGGGTGGTGCTACAGTAGGGAACACCCCCAAATCTTAGTCACTTAGCATAACAAAAGGTTATTGCTTGCTTTTGTTATGATTCCAAGATAGATTGGCAGGGAGCTAGAATAATTATAGTTACTCATGTACACAAATGAAGTTATAATGCAATCCATGTACCCAAGGGATCTATCATAACTTCTGTCTCCATGATTAAGTCTGAAAAAGGCTATATTTGTTTGTAGAATCAGGCATAGGCCTGTAGAAACTCTCACTTGAGAATGGCATCTATCACTCACCTTGTACTTTATTAGGTAGACCAAATCACATGCACATGTCTACATTCCAAAAGGGCGAGGACACACAACCTCATTATTTCCCCTGAAGGAGAAGATTTGAAAATAGTCGAGGGCACCTCCATTGTGACCTAATGACTCCACTCTCCACAATCTGCTCTTATTCTAACACATCTCACTGAATGACAGTTCCTTATTTTTGGCTACGTGGAATCATTCTCCCTTTCTCATATTTTTCTCAAGCCTTATTTTCTATTCCTTAACAAATCTATTTATTCTACCTTCAAAATATATCCAAAGTATCATTCCTTCTTATGGCATCCCCACTGTTACCCCTACTGGAGCTACTACTACTGTCACCTACTACTGGAGCTTGAAGAGCCTCCTAAGGGATCCTAAAGTTACCACCATGAACCTCCTCATCTGTTCTTAACAAAGTAAGAGATGCTGTTAAACCTGGGGTGCAATCATATTAACTCTCTGTTCAAAATTCTATCATCTCAGAGTAACACAATTTCTTCTTACTAAGATCTCCAAAGCTCTTCATGATCCTAGCCTATTTTTTCTTCCTTTATTCATATTCTTTCCTCAATCATTCCTCTAGGTGCAGAGGCCTCCTCTGTAATTCAGGACTAAGCTCGTTGGACCCCTTAAGGTGGAGCCTTTTCATCTGTTCTCTTTTCCTGGCGAGCTCTTCTACTCTATCATTGCGCAGCTTGCTCCATCACGTTCTTCAGATCTTCACTATCACTTTCTAAAGGAGAGCGGCCCTGGACACCTATCATTTTCTATCCCCCATGTTCATTGGTGTTTCCATGCTCAATGACATAAATATGTTCTCTAACATTTGATATTATTTATCTCCATCTTCAAATTTAATCTCCACAAAGACAGGAACTTTCGTATGTTTTTACATGCTGTATCCCAGTTTCGAGATATACAGGTGTCTGGTATAGAAAGTATATGCTTAGAAACATATAGAATAAGATAATTACAAATTCTATGAATAAATATAAAGCAGCTACACAAACAGAGTGAAGGGTCAGCCTATCTTAGATAGGATTGTCAGAGAAGGCTCTTTAAACAGGGGATTTATAAGCCAGGACTTGAATGAAGTGATGGAATAAGCCATTCAGGTATCTACGGGCTGAGACTTCCAGGCAGGGTAAGTAGAAATGCAAAAACAATATGGCAGAGGTGAACATTCGAGGAGTAGCAGCAGGTGAGTGTGAGCACAGTTTCAGAGAGCAGAAGGGAGTAGTAGGACATGTGATCACAGTTTTAGCCAGAATAAGATCAGGGTAGCCTTGCAGAATATAAGAAGGGATCTAGAATCTAGTTCTAAAGACCTTAGCTCCAACAGTCAGGAGCTATGGTAGAAGACAGGGATACAATAGCAACAAGCATGTTTTAGGTACTATACTACTGTCAACACAGTTAGAGAAACACGCGGTAATGAACCAAACCACATGACCAGATGTAAATTGCAACTGAGTTAGAACATCATGACCAGAGGGCTGTTCAGAAGCAGCTGAGATATGAAGTTCTACTCTAAGATTTCTTGCTAACTGACCTTTTGATCTTGAAATAATTGATTAACCTCCATGTGTTTATGTCTCTGTCTATATTTTTCAGGATAATGTACTCAGTGAAAGAATGCAAAACAAAATACTGCAATTATATCTAGAAATGAAAGGAAAACCATTATAAAAGGGACTATTTTCATACTATGCCATATAAGTGAAAAAGAAGATTTTACTGTTACCTGAATGAACTCCCTTTTTCTTTCTCTTTTCCCTCCCCTGATGACTCCATTCTTCCCTTTAATTCTCTTCACTTCTTTATACCCATAGCTCCGTGTGATTCAAACATTTTCGGAACCAATCCTTTCCCACTTTCAAAGAACAGTATAGTTATGCCAGAGTCCTTGAAAATGTTGGGAAAGAATGATCCATTTGTTTACATAAAGTAAATATTATAATTTATTTTTAAGTAAAAATAAGAAAAATATAAAAATTTACTGTTCATGAAATACTTAACGGAAAAAGCTAATTATATAAGTAGAAAAAAATTCATATCTGAGTATGGAACTCAAAGATGAGTATTAGTTCTTAATTAAAAAAATAAACATCCACCTAACAAACAAAAAGTGATAAAACTGATAGCTCTATGTGTGTGCGTCCAAAGAATAATAATACTATTTTTACTCCTATAGCAATAAACAACACGTCCAGGCCTTGTTTTCTTCTTTTATCTGAAACACTCTCTCAACATTATAAATCTTAACTTCTGGTTCTATCTTTAGTCAGATTACTCTTTATCACTGGGAAGACCTTTACACAATAGTAACAATCACATCTACTGTTATCACATTAAACTTTCCAAGCCAGCCCAAAAGCTGTTTGTTAATATCATTATTCTATAAAAGGGAAAACTATACCTCAGAGTGGTTGAGTGAATCAAGATTGAACAGCCATAACAGGGTATGGTTGGTCAACTTTTTTATCTTCAGCCTTTAGCAAAGTTCCAGATATGCCATAGGTCACCAGTACATGTTTTTTGAATCAATGCCCAGGTTGAGATCTAAACTCAGTTCTCTAGACACCAAAACTTCAATATCCTTTGTAGTACATGTTAAGATATTTATGTATCATTTAGAACAAATGGGAGGCTATCTTAGATCAAGGGTGTCCAAATTTTTGGCTTCTCTAGGCCACAATGGAAGAACAACAATTTGTCTTGGGTAACACATTAAATACACAAAATACTGAGCAGCACCTGTGGCTCAAGGAGTAGGGTGCTGGCCCCATACACTGGAGGTGGTGGGTTCAAACCTGGCCCTGGCCAAAGAAAGAGAAAAAAAAAAAAAAAAAAACTGCAATAAATACACAAAATACTATGGAAAGCTGATAAGGACAAAAAAAAAAAAAATCCATGCATAATTTTTGTGATATTTGCCACCCAGAGAAACGGCAATTGCTCAGACAATAATCTTAATTATGCAGTGGCCCGTTCAAAGAATCTTCTAGAATTGTCCAGCTGGTTTCAAATTTGTGATCACTATTGCAAAAAATATATATATCTAAGTAATAAATCATCATGGGGGGTTTTAAATATTTTTATATGACAGTAAAAGAAAAGTGGGCGATATAAAACTAGTGGGAAATTTGAAATTGTCTTTGAGACAGTAATGCTTCCATTCTGGTCTCAGATCTCAGAGAATCCCTAAGGTGCTCATCAGATCTTCTGGTTCTAATTTTACTCTTAATGTTCTTCATTCTTGAAAATAGTTGCTTGTAAATATAGGAGCTGCTAAAAAAAATAATGACATGAATAAAGTGTGATTGTGAAGTGAGGAAAGAGCACCTATAAAAGTGTCCAGGAAGACAGGACCTATACAAGTCCAGTAAAGACATGATTCAATTTTTCTTTCAACTGAATGTCAGATTGCAGGTGTATGCATTCCATCTGAAAATTTGCAGGTAACGTATTTATGTTGATTAAAAATGGAGTCACAAATGCACCAAAATATTATTTTCCTGGAGGTCTTGAAATCTCTTTTCAAATTCTTGCATCTCATCAAAAAGCAAGCCTGCATATTTTTTTGCTGTTCACAGGACTATGGTTAGCCAACATGTCAAGATGCATAGAACCGTTTCTCTTAATTTGAGCTTGAGATAATTTCCATTTCCTTTGGAACAATATTATGGTCTGAAACACTATATTGATAAGTTGGTTTTCACCTTGAAGATGCATGTTTAACTCACTTAAATAAGCAATCAGATCCACTAAAAAATGTAAACCTATGAGCCAGTTTTCATTGTCAAGAACTATCACAGATTTGGTTTTTGAACCATAAACAACTTGATAATGTATCGCAAATCAGAAAATCTTTTCAGCATTTGGCCTTGACTCAGCTGTCCTACTTCTAGAGCATAAATGGTGTCACTCATAGTTAACATCAATCCTTCGAAGAAACTCCTGAGACCAGCAATGATTCCATCCCTTGACCCTTATAAAATTCATAGTTTTGGTGACTATTTGCATGATATCATCCGTTTTTAAGGCTTTTGTGCATACATTTCTTGATGTACCATGCAATGAGACTTCTTCATCAAGTGTGAGTTTGAGGTGGCAAGTGCATCACCTTCTATTAATTTTACAAGTCCCTTTCTTTCACCTGCCAACGCCAGGGCACCACACCAGATACATCGTCAATGGACAAAGAAACTCCTATTAACACATTTTTTTTCTGTTTTGCATAAATCTGTTGATTTTGTCGTGTCTTTTAACGGCACTAACAAAGCCATTTCTTCAGTGACAATGTATTCTTCATCAATACCTCTAATAAAAATGGCGAGTTGAGTGGTGTTTGTAGCATCTGTGCTGTCATCCATCACCAAAGCCTAAGAGTTAAAGTTATCAGCTTTATTCTCCAAACTTCTTTCCATAAATTTTCCAATTTCTTCACTTCTCCTGACTATAGCCTTGTCAGACAAACTGATTTCAGAAATATTCCCCTTCTTTTTCAGGGCAAATTGTATCTACCATGCTTTCCATATATTGCTTAATAAACCCACCCATCCATGAATGGCTTTGATTTTTTTTTGCTATTAAATATGCTACCACATAACTAGCTTTTACAATGAAACCCATCTGAGTTGTAACTTTTAAATGTTTTTGTTGTTGTTGAGAATACAGGCTTTTTTTCATTTCCACTATTTTGTCCTTACCACACAATCCTTCATCCACACCTAATTTGGCAGCCTGTGTCTGCATATAATGCCTTTTCAAATTGTTATCTTTGAACACTTGCTCAAATTCCCTACAAATTAAGCACTATTTGACAAAAAAAATATCATCGGTCTACTTTGTATTGAACAATCTTCCTTCATTTGTAATTTTCTGTTTTCTGTTGAGCTGTAGAAGCCGCGCAAAGATTAAAAAACAATAACCACTAAGAGACTACCTATTTTTATTATGATAATTAATTGATAGGAATAGAGAAAGCAAGATTTATGCCCTTCCCCATCCTGGCTGCCCATGCAGGGACATGTGGGGCTCCACCAAGGTGTAGAAGCTGTGTAATAATCAAATAAAAATGGTCATCTGATTTCTCAATAACATTAAATGCCTTACGTTGCAATAGCGGGTTGAAATGTTATTAATAATCACTGCCTTGCCAAGTTACCATGGGTACATGTGACGTCGGATGGTGTCAATTAGACTGAGTTTGGAAGATGATTCCCTGTGAGCTGCCCGCGTAAAATATGCTACAAATGTTAGCAAGAATGTACGTATGTTTATGTGACACTGCAACATGATGTTGCAGTTTGTGAAGTTCATACTTGAGAACTGTGCAATTGTATACTACCAAAAAAATCACCCAAAAAGCTCCTAGAGTTTTAACTGAGCTTATAATTTCTTGTTAGGCCACATTCACAGCCATCCTGGGCTACGTGCAGCTGCAGGCTGCGGGTTGGACACCCCATCTTCCATAAATTTGAATGGAGAGGTGAGTAGGGCTTGGTCATAATATGGCTTAGATAGGTCACCTGAATTACATACGTGTACCACAAGAGTGAGGTGCAGCCAGAACCACTTTAACGATGATCCTGATAATTATAACATAGTAAATATTCACCATGGATCATATCTACATATTTGTGTCTCTCCATGTATGTATACCATCATTTTATTCCTTCCCATATTTCTCAGAGATAAGTATTGTTCAGTAAATGCTTCAGGATGAAACAGACATTAAATGCCTGTGACAGGATTTATGACCTGGACTTTCTGACTTAAAAAACATTATGACAAGTACACAAGAGAGCATTGTCTTGGTGAAGGTGAGATATGAGGAGGCTAAGGATTAAAGTAACAAAATTGCATATGGAAAGGAAAAGATTAATTAAATAGGCAATTTGGTGATATACTGGCAAAATTGGAAGAATAGTAATGGCAGTAAAAGGTAAATCAGTGTTGAAGATGACCTTGATGTTTGTAAACAGGTCATTGTAACATCATCAGCAGAGATCACAGAGCAAAAGGGTAAAGAGGGTGGGGATAGGGGATGATGACCTTGATGTTTGTAAACAGGTCATTGTGATATCATCAGCAGAGATCACAGAGCAGAGGGGTTAAGAGGGTGGGGATAGGGGATGATGACCTTGATGTTTGTAAACAGGTCATTGTGACATCATCAGCAGAGATCACAGAGCAGAGGGGTTAAGAGGGTGGGGATAGGGGATGATGACCTTGATGTTTGCCAAAACATTCCTTACAGAACAACAGTTGTAGAGAAAAGGTGGCCTTGAGGGAATGAAAGAAGATCTCAGGATATATTACCGGGTTATATAAAGATGAAAGAGATGTAAGATATAAAATTGCTATTGCTCAGATAATGTTCTTGTGCTTATGTGAAGAGGAAAACCATAAATCTTTTCTCTGAAAGATTGTTTTATGAGACGTGTTACCTTATAAGTACCATGAACAGAGTCAAGGATCAATATGATATTTGTGGATGATGATAAGACTTTTTTTGAAAAAAATATTTGTATTCAGTATTTTCTTCCTAAAACATCTTGAGAACAAAGCTTTACATTCTCCTCTCCCTGATGCCTGAATTCTACACTTGATTTCCTTGGTAACAGATATGCAATGATTAGTCTTAAATGTTTCAGACCACAAAGTTAATTCACTGCTCAGCGAGAGGGATAGGTCATGTCCCCAGCTATAGGGAGGGAAATTGTACACCAAATGCTGCTTCCCCACACCCTAGCACAGATGTGTCCTTCCTAGTCAAATATGACATACATTCTGGCTCTTGCACTTGATGCCCCTGGTCCATCTGCCAGGATGGCAGTGTGCCCATTCAAAAACACATTGGGTTTAGTTCAACAAAGGTAGAAGTCAAGGAGAGGTTAGAAAGGGGGGTTATAGGATCAAATGGTAGGTCTATTTTTAGATATCTAAGTGTTCTCCAAACATATTTCCAAAAGGAACGTATTAGTTTGCATTCCCACCAGCAGTGTAGAGGTGTTCCCTTTTCTCCACATCCAGGCCAAGATTTCTGGTTTTTGGATTTTGTGATGTGGGCTAATCTTAGCTGGAACACATTCTTCTTAGCAAAGTATCTCAAGAAAGAAAGGAAAAGTGTCCAATGTACTCAGCCCTACTATGAAACCAATTCATAGCTTTCATATGAAAGCTAAAACCCAATTATAGCCCAAGAAGAAGGGGAAAGGGAGGGGAAGGGAGGGGTGAGGATGGGTGGAGGGACGGTAATGGGTGGGACCACACCTACAGGGCATCTTATAAGGGTACGTGTGAAATTTACTAAATGTAGAATATAAATGTCTTAACACAATAACTAAGAAAATGCCAGGAAGGCTATGTTAACCAGTGTGATGAAAATATTTAAAATTGTATATAAAACCAACACATTGTACCCCATGATTACATTAATGTACATAGCTATGATTTAATAACAAAAAAGAAAAGAAATAGCTTATAATTATCTCAAAGACAAGAAAAAAAATAAAGGGGGGGTTGTTTCACCCCCTTTTCAAAGGGACACACCATGGTAAGCAAATATGCCTTGATCCTCAAAGACATACTAAGCTGTGAACACTGAAAACTTGTCTTGCCATTTAATCAGAATAAGCAATGGCCTTTCAAAGGCTTGAAGACCCTGTCCACTCCCCTTCATGTTAGCCATGAGTCTCTTTCAGAACTAACTACTAACTCTTAAGTACCTCACTTTAGACCTTTCGAGAAGTAAGCTTTTGTTAAAGGTAAAATTAATACAGCAAAGGCAAAATTAATCTTTGATATTAGTAGTATAGAAGGAAAATAACAGAGAACAGAGAATAATCATGGTCTTGTTGACAGTGGCTAAATAATAGTGTTCAATGTCTTGGTGAATCTAATATGTAGACATTTCACCATCGATACATCACACACTTTCTAATAAAAGTATAACCTTGACTCAAGTAATGCGTCACTAGAGAAGTGAGTTGGCTGAGAAATAATCACCATCCCCTTTTCTTTAAGAAGAAAAAAAAAAAGAAGAAGCCACCTTTTAAAGAATTTGTAAACAAGTAAGTAGGTAACCAGTTATCAGGAATAAGTTTTGTTTTGTTTTGTTTCAGTTTTTGGCGCAGGCCGGGTTTGAACCTGCTACCTCTGGTATATGGGGCTGGTGCCCTATTCCTTTGAGCCACAGACGCCACCCAGGAATAAGTTATTTTTGCTGCTTTTGTTATATCACATAATGTTTTATTAGTCAAGTAAATATTCATTACTGCCAAATTATAGTTTGTTTGTTTGTTTGTTTGTTTGTTTTTACCAGTTTAACTACTCTTGTCTTTAACTACGGTTATTTCTCTGACAGTTATGAAACTTGTCATTAGTTCTTAGTGTATCAAACACAATTTTTATGTCCAAACCTCCAGATAGCATCTCCCCACACTCTGACCAGTTGTTGACATTTCTCCTCTTTCAGAAACCCTTTTTTAATCTAACTAGATTTCTTATTATATTACTTCATCCGATCTGTTTTCTTCAAAGTACAATGACTATTTGAGCATACACTTACTTGCTTATTTCCTTGTTAATAATCTATCTCCCCCAATAGATTTTAACTTCCCTATCAAGGGATGATAGCTGTTTTAACTGACTAGTGTATTTGCAACATCTAACCCAGTGTCTGACATTTACAAATTACCTTAAATGGAAACATATAGGAATAAAGATTATTTTATATAAGAGGCATTCATGAGTTTCCTTCACTGTCTGGAATTTCTGTATTACTTCAAGATTCTTAGTTGCAGAAAAAACAGTCTATCTGGCTTAAGTTGCAAAAAACCTATTGTGGCCTATTACTAACTCACAGAATTTAGGGGAACTCCAGGGAACTAGACTTGATGCTAAACAGCCAAAGTGGCCAAACTAGAAGGTATAGTCAACATTATCACCAAACTTCTCAGATGTTCCCATCTGCTGCCAACTGTCAGACGTGAGAATACTGTCACCAGTTACTGCAGTGATAGAAGCCCTGGTAACCCTTTCTTAACAAAAGAAACCACTATATTTTTTCCCAATTTTGATTTTTGCCTTCGTAGTCTCGTGTGTGTGTGGCTATTTGGTGGAAGCAAGTCTCACACGGAATCCTAGATGCACTGGAATCTGAGAATTGCTTCTTCAGTTCCTCAGCCTGCGGTTTAAAGGAGCAAACCCCACAAGGGAGATGAATGGTGTGGACTGGGCCAATCTACGGTATTGTTCACAATCTCTGGGGCTGAAGAAAGTGTAATGCAATCAAACAACAGACAGAAAACCAGTACAGCTGGTGTACCAGGGGGCTGGGTATACATTCTACAGGCATCATCTCAACTAGTCGTACAACAATCCCCTAATTCAAGCAATAGCAATAGCCATGCTTTGCAAATGTGGAAATAAGTCTTTCCAAATACACAAAACCATTTTGTTTTAGCCTTTCCATTTAAACCTATCTAACTCCAGAACTGAATGCCTAAAAATTTACCTCTTTTACTATTATTACCAAAAATTATGAAACACGAATATTTAGCTATCATTTCCATATTATGTAGAAAATATAGAGACAGATAGAAGAATTAGGATCTTAATAACTATAAAAAAAATTCCCATAATGTTAGAACTCATTTTCAAATCTCTTAGTTATCCTTTATTTTAGAATTAAAATTTTAAAAGATCCATTATCTCCCATTTGTAAATCCTGAGTAGTCCCACATGATTCCAGAAAATGAACTGTCAATGTTAATTTGTCTTGTGGGAAACAGTCCAAAAGTATCCTGTTGGTCTACTTAAACTCATTCATGCATAATTTACTGGATAATCACTAGTGTCCTAATCAATAACTCTATCTACCCACTTGCTAATCCAGTTGAGGAACTATGGAATTTAACATGCAATAGACTTGGCACTAACCCTTAGCAAAACTGAACCGTGTTTTTAGTATATTCACTTCTCCATTGGCCAACCATTCCTCCAAAACTCACACTGTTATTCTCATAACATTTCAAGCAAAGAGGACTTCAAAAGCAATTTTTTATACTTCTGTTTCATTGTGAGGAAATTGAGGTTTATAAAGAGTAAGCGACTTATTTAAGGCCATTAACTTAATGACAGTCAAAACTAACAACCCATGTCCCAGGTATCCTGAATTCCACAGTTTCCAGGAAACTGACTGTGATGGTCTAAACTATTTACAGGACTGGCTGTGAATTCTATTTAGTTTTCTGAAGCAGGTCTTTAGTTAAAAAAATAATAATAATAATAATAAATTCCTGCCAGGGTGTGATAGGACAGTCAGGTTCTATGCATTCCATTTGGTTTAAGATAAAGAAACACACATTTCCTTTAAAGCAGCATTGAATATTAAAAACTCACTGGATGAAGTTGGTGAAATGTTTGTGTCCTTCCAAAATTCATATGTTGAAATTCTAACCTCCAATGTAATAGTATTATTAGGTGGGCCCTTTGGGGGTGTAACCAGGTTATAAGGGTGGATCCTTCATCAATAGGATTAGTGCCCTTTCTGCCCTTACAAAACAGACTGTGGAGAACCTCTTGAGCTATTTCCACCTCGTGAGGATTCAATGAATAGTTCACAGTCTGCAACCCTTAAGAGAGGCTCATCAGAACTTGACAGTGTTGGGATCCTGATCACTTCCAGTCTCCAGAAACATAAGAAATGGTTTCTGTTGTTTATAATCCACTCAAACTCAGTTACAGCAACAAAACTAAGACACTGGATTTCCAGTCTAGCTCTGGTCCTAACCAGTTATTCCCTCAGGCAAGTAACTTCATTTCTCTTGGCCTTAAAAGTATATTATTTATAAACTAAGAAACTAGAAGTAACTGTATTACTCAGTTACAGCAACAAAAACTAAGACACTGGATTTCCAGTCTAGCTCTGGTCCTAACCAGGTATTCCCTCAGGCAAGTAACTCCATTTCTCTTGGCCTTAAAAGTATATTATTTATAAACTAAGAAACTAGAATTAATAGCCTCTGAGTTCTGAGCGTGCCAGCGTCACCTCATTGGTGGCCCACCTTAGTTAGGTTAATTCTGCTGCTGTAAACCTGAAGGAGCTGGATATCAGGTAAAAATCAACAGTGTTCAGCGAGAAGTGTGGGGGGAGAGGTTTACTGTTCCCTCCACCACCTCTCTGGCAGTCAGTGGGCTGCTGAGCTGCTGGAGAGTTCTTCTTCTAGCCTTACGAGCCAAAAGATGCTGCTCCCAGGGAACTAGGAGCTTCTTCAGGACAAAGCACTGTGTCGTGGTCAGTTAGACATGAGCAGGGTGGACGGCAGGTGTAGTTGGGCTATCTGGGCCATTTTGGACTGTCTTGGGCTAATCTGGCCTGACTGTTATGAGAATGGGAATCCAGGCTTTGCAGGTGAGTTGTTTTGGGGAGCTGGTTGTTTTGGGGGACTGATCAATGTCCCAGGGACTTTTTAACATGGGCAGATAAATGTGAGTTGCTGCCGAAATGTGCTATGGGAACAGAGTGGATCAAGTCCCTGGGAAACTTCCCAGAAGCAGCTGATACTGCCGGAAGTTGTGTATAAAATCCAGACACTGCACTTTCCTCCAGGCCTGTAGTCACCACAATGAGGCCCGACTTGCAATTCAAGTCCTCAAAGTGAACATTTCCTTTCTTGATAAAACTGTATTTGTTCTTTTCCTCTTCAATTATTTCAGCAACTAGTTGAGCTGCCCTCACACTGCCCTGACATCAGCAGGCTGCCAACACCCTTGGGGTGAATTCCTGTCACAGGAGAACTGAGCAGAGATGGCGGACATCTGCTGCTTCTCCACCACTGTGCACCTTTTGTCACCCCAGGGAGCTTCCACGCCTTGGGTCTCATCTCCCCCATTCCCACACAAGTGTTTCCCAACTCCAGCACAGACTATAGGAGCCACCAGGGCCAGTGTGTCCTGGGATCTGAGTGGCCCCTGAAGCTGGACACGCTGGGTGGGCACCTGGAGAGGGGCACAGGTGTGACCAGGTTACTCACTTTCTCTCACTAGACTCCTCCTCTTCTTCTTCCCTCCCCCTGACATGCTCTGGCTTTGAGAGAGATGATCCAGGGATCACGGGAACTGCTTTGCCTCCCCACTGCTGTGTCCACCACACTGGGGCTCCCACAGAGAGTGGGGCTCAGGTCTTTCCTCTGGGAGTCCTGCAGTGAACTGGGGGGTGTGGAGAGCTCCCTGCCCCCAGCACTCCTTGGTGCTGCTCCCCCAGTGAATCCATCAGAGTGGGACATCTCCACAGGAGAGGGACATCGCTCCTGCTTGGGCACCCCAGGGGCAGCTCAGGGCCACTACTCTTCTCCTTGACAGGTCAGGAATTGATATGGGGGACATAGGAACAGGCCCACAGGCCAGATCTCATTACCAAGGTTGCAATGCATTGCTGAGTGGCAAGGAGGGGAGATTTGTGATTGCCAGGACCCCGCCCTGGCAGCTTTGCCTGGAAGCTGAGAGCAGACCTTGACCCAAGCTCACACATACATTCCCAGCTTTGCTGCAGCCTGAGGGCAGCTTACCCAAGGCAGCCCCACCAGTCACAAACCCCCACTTCTGCAGTTCCCAGGCCCCATCAAGCGCTTCTCCTGAGGGGCTAGAGCCGTCACAGGACACAAAACAACACTGCAGCTTGTTCCTTCTGGCAGGCACCACCTGCTGACAGGGAGGTCAACTTGCAGGCCCATTATAGCCTTAACTGACTCAGTCTTACACGGTGTGGTTGAGTCTCACCCACAAGCAGCGTCTACTGTCCCAGAGATTAAACTGGACATGTTGTTATACAAACCAAAGAAAACCCAAAACTAGGAAGCAAAAGCTGCTTCAGATGGGAAAGAATCATTGAAAGATCTCTGGACACTGGCTCGGTGACTTCAGCCCTAGGGTTTGAGGTTTCTGGGAGCTATGATGCCATGGCACACTACCAAGGTCAACAAAGTGAGATTCTGTCTTGAAAAAAAAAAATCACTACATATTGTAACTTGTCTTTGCGTTCTTTAAATTAATTTAGTCTAGATGAAGCACACAAAGTCAACATAAATATTACATTCATGCAATTCAAGAATCATTACTAAAAGAAAGATTAAAATGAATGAAGGAAATTCTAAGAAAAGTAATATTCAGTGACTAAAAATAAGTAATATGTGACACGATCGTGATTCTGAGTACTGTTAGAAAGAGTTTTCATTCCATTACTTTTTAGTAGGCAGTTTGCAACCTACTTTCATGGTCTCCAGGGACTGGGTTTCTTTAAATAAAGATTAAATTAGACATCACAGCTGATTCCAGTGTTTAAGAAAATTTGTTTCACCATGTTCCTTAATTCTGCCCATCATATTCCGTTTCGGTGTTAGCGTATCAAATGCTGTACGTTTTATATTTTAAACAGGTAATTGGACAAAATTGTAACTAAGAATTAATTAAATCTTCTGAAATGATCTCTCTCTGTCCTGTTCTTGTATGAGTCACACACTAGAAGCAACATCATCTTCAGGATGGAAAGATTAGCGGGACAGACTGTCTAGTCAGTTTTCACATCAGCAGGCAGACAGTTGAAATTACTCCTTGGATTTGAGTTGGCCTGTAGCCAGATGGTTGATAATGATAACAGAGAAAACATCTGTTTACCCTAATATGTTAGTTTACCCCGCTCTAAGGCTGGCAACGTGAGCTGCTGTGCTCAGGTATTAGGAGATGCTAAAAAAATCTTTTCTCATTTGGATGTCAAAAGTAGATAAAGGGAATCTTGCTTTATAGACCCCATAGTAGGCTGTGCTCAAACCCAGAAGATAAAGACTTACAGGCAGACTAGAGACCACATAGTGTTCTCATTAATTCTAAATAAATATCTCCTTCCTTCAATCCTGCAAAATCAGAGATTTTGTATTCTTATGCAATTAGCTAGAATGAAGCAATTAACAAGGAAACATATACTGCATGTGGTTAATCAGTAAATTCAACAAAACCACCTATGATGTAATTCTGTCACTTCTGAAATAGCCTCAGAACATCAGCCTGGAATCCTTTTTACATTTATTTTATTTATTTATTTATTTATTGTTTGTATTGTTTTCAAATAGCTTTATTGGGGGTATAAATGGCATAGAATCAATTAAAACGATTTTAATGATAAATTCTGACATATACATCCATAAAATCTTACCCCAATCAAGATAATAATAGTATTCTTCCTCATCAAAAGTTTCCTTTGTAATCTCTACCTTTTATCTCTTTCCATCTTTCCACCCCCCCTGTTTTCTGCTTACATTGGGTTTTATTTGGTCTATCTTCCTAGATTTTTAAGATGAGCACTGAAATGATTAATTTGATATTTTTCTCTTTTGCTCTTCTTTGTCTTCCTAATCATAATCTCGATCTGCACTCTGTCACTTATAATGGTTAGTTTGCATTTTCTAGAATTTTATACAAATGGGATCATATATATTTTCTTTTATTCTGGGTTTTTTACTCACCATAATTGTTTTGAGATTCATCAATGTTGCCACATTATTGTGGTATGTTGTTGGTTTATACATGTGGTTGTGGTTGATGTATGTATCAATAGTTTATTATTATTATTATTTAATTAAATCATAGCTGTGTACATTAATGTGGTCATGGGGCACCATACACTAGTTTCATAGACCGTTTGACACATTTTCATTACAGTGGTTAACATAGCCTTCCATTTTCTTAGTTATTGTGCTAAGACATTTACATTCCACATTTACTAAGTTTCACATGTACCCTTGTAAGATGCACCGAAGGTGTAATCCCACTAATCCCCCTCCTTCTGCCCACTTCCCCCCTCCCTCCCCTCCCTCTCCCCCTTCCCCCTATTCTTAGGTTCTAACTGGGTTATAAGTTTCATGTGAAAGCCCTAAATTAGTTTCATAGTAGGGCTGAGTACATTGGATACTTTTTCTTCCATTCTTGAGATACTTTACTAAGAAGAAAATGTTCCAGCTCCATCCATGTAAACATGAAAGAGGTAAAGTCTCCATCTTTCTTTAAGGCTGCATA